>JAANSK020294923.1:0-10290 GCA_011763485.2 Isoetes engelmannii
GCCACACCTCGCCTGCGGCCAGATTTCAAAAGGACGAAGGAAAATGATGGAGGATCAAAAACTCAAACTGGATAATGTGCAAGGAGGGCTAGCCAACCTCACATCGACGAAGGATGAAGCAGCGCTATTGTTGGCGATGGAGATCCGTATGGCGGTGGCCCGAAAGAAAGAAACAGAACAGAAGAATTTTCGAAATAAACGCATACGAAAAAAAAAAAGTCCCGCAGGGGGAGAGGGAACGCCGCATGCGGCGTTAGCTGCGGCGTTCCTGGCACAAACATCAAAGCACTTACTAAATAAAAAAGAAGATAGCTCTCAACAACATATTAGCTTTTGCGTCATTCTTGACATGTTAGGGTAGCCATTCGCTGTGCAGGTCCTATTGATAAGTGGCAAACTTCCATTGGCCGACGCGACAAAATGTCGAGAACACTTTTTGTAGGGTTTCAGAAGGCTCCGCTTCAAACCATCAACTGTACCGGATGATCTTCCTAACCGGAGCCTCGCCGAATGATAGAGACCACCTGAACACGAGGAGATTTGGACGATGCCAAGTAAGTTTAAAATTTATTTTTCTGTTGTAGATTGTTTTGTTTTTTTCTTCTTGTGGGCCCTAATAACTTAAGATGTTTGTTCGAAATGGAAAATCACTATTGCTAAAACTGCGTAGCATCCTAACATGTTCTGTAGCTAACGGATATGATTCAAGATGTGTGATAGACTATGCATTATGAATTTTGCAGAGAAAAGGGCATTCGGCCAACAGTGGGATGTGATGCAAAAACATGGTTTGGACGAGAATGCTGCACATAACGTTGTTGAGGTCTGCCCACTGCCATATAGCTGTCATAGATCAGTTGTTATATTTGGAATCATTATGCTGCCCTTCAGAACAACTTAAATTATCAGATATGACATGTAATTGGATTACAAGAATTAGAGGAAGAGGTTTGAAGATGAAGAAGGAGAAGAAGAAGCTGTGGAAAATAATTACTTTTTTCTGTCTAACTAGTGGTAATAGAAATGACTGGTTGGTTAGGAATCTTTTGGCTTCAATATCACTTCTTCCATCCTTAAATTTTCTTTCGCTAGCACTGATGAGGATTACCACCACTGACACTTTAAACATATCATGACTGTAAACACCGCGGTTGTGTGGCTTAGGAACTTAGTTGTGGGAAGATGGCAGAGTGCATATGTACCAAGAAAGCGTATGTGTGGCTTAAGAGCTTAGTTGTGGGCAGATATACAATCCTTTACCAGAAAAGATGAGCCGAGCCCTCTCGTGATAATACAGAAGTTCATAAGAAACTGCAGCTAGATGGGATGCAACCAGACAGGGTTATGCTTGTGGCAGCACAGATAGGGCATGGTTGGGTGATACACAACCATATAATTAGCAAAGGGCTTCAGTTGGACGTTTCCCTGGAAATACAATTATTGGCATGTATGCTAGATGTGGTAGCTTGAAGGAGGCATAAACATATTTGACATTTTACAGAAGCGCGATGTAGTGTCATGGGCTACAATTTTTGCAGGTTATGTGGAACATGGGCATGGCCAAATTGCTTTGATTCTCTATGAAAATATGCAGCTTGAAGGTTAAAAGCCAGACAACAATACGTTTTTAAGCATCCTGAAAATTTGCCATCATGGGAGCAATTGAATATGGAATGTTAGTTCACAGCCAGATCAGTGGCCTTGAATTAGATCCCCTTGTTGGTAGCTCCCTTGTTGATATATACTCTAAACGTGGTACCTTGAGGAGGCACAAATTGTATTTAATTAACTGATTGGTTGATCTTGCACATGCAACTCCAGGCTTGTGAACTTGATGTTATAGGATGGCTAACTCTGCTCACAGCATGCAGAAGCTTTCGAGTATGATAACACATTTCTGTGTATGTGCAGATGTCTACCTTGAGATATCAATAGCAAGCTCGTTCTTTTGTTCATATCTTTGTAAATGTTTGAGTTTTACTATGCTAAAACAGTTACAGGAACATTTCAGTAACTATTAAACATTGTTATCAAATTCAAGATTGTTGCTAAAAGATATTTATCAAGTCTATTTTTTTAAAAGAATTGTTTGTCCAAGTTTTTTCATGGCCTATCATGGCAGCCTTCAATTGGAACCCTGGTATCGTAGGGGCTGCCACCTCAGCCCTGGTGGTACCACTACCCCCCAACACTTTGACACCTTATGACTTCAGGTAGCATTGGTAGATTGGCAAGCAATTTAGTTCTCCATATAGGCAATCTTGTTGGGCATGTTGCCATTTCACATACATAGCCATTGAAATGCTTAGATATTACAATTTTAGTTTTGCGCTTGAGTGCGCAGCCAATGGAACCTCCCCCTGCGTTGTCAATCTCAACTTGTTTTTGGCGAAAGAGCAAGAATTGGCATGTGGGCATTGCAGCACATAATCTATCGTGAGAGAGAGAGAGAGTAATAGAGATTCTTCGCTTGTACTTTTTTATCCCATTGTGAGAGAGAGAGAGTAATAGAAATTTTTATCCCACTGTACACCACCCCGTATGGTCAACATAATTTCATTCCATGCATTAAGATTTTGTCTTCACCTATGTTGTTCCTATCACAACAGATTTCCTGATATTAGAGACGAATGTAACATAGTAATAATGTGGACAAATAGCTTATCCATATCAAAAAAATAGTGCAAAGCAGAGAGGAAATATTTGGACTTTTGATACTCTTACTTGAATGAATATCTCAACACCCTTCTACAGTGTATACCACTGCTCTATTTCATCTCCTAATCAGTTACTTTTTAGATATGACATGATGCATAGAACAATTCTCTACAAGATGTAGATCTATGCGTGTTGCAAAAGCTAGAAGGATAAGGCTAGGAAGATTTATGCATGTTGCATGAGAGACTTAAGGCTGTCTGCTTTTTGAGCATTTACTTCCATGAAACACAGATGCTGTAGAGAATGTTTGGTAAGTTGCTAAGCTTAACTTCACAATTTGCTAAGTGCTAAACTTTAATCTCATAATTTCATAAATCCAGTACGTACCTATACAAAACAATAGAGTTGCATCTGGGGCATCTGAAAAACAACTCAGACTTAGGCCAGTACGTACCTATACAAAACGATGGACTTGCAAAGATGGGGTAACACCTTCATACCTTGGCAACTCGTTGCAATATGTTAAGCAAAACGATGGACTTGCAAAGATGGGGTAATTTCTTCATACCTTGGCAACTCGTTGCAATATGTTAAGCATTTGGGCACCTGCAAAACAAGTCGCACTTAGAAAAGGGCAGAACAATAGATATTACCTGGAACCATCATTCATTTAAATTGGATTTATGTCAGGGTTTTTGGACCTTTTTGGCATTGCAACTTTTTCCTGGGTTAGTGAACTCGCCTCGAGAATGTGATTTTTAAATTGGATTTATGTCAGGATTTTTGGACCTTTTTCCCTGGGTTAGTAAAGTCGCCTCGATAATGTGATTTTTAAATTGGATTTATGTCAGGATTTTTGAACCTTTGGCATTGCAACTTCTGCCTGGGTTAGTAAACTCGCCTCGAGAATGGACCTTTTTTGCAGTGCAACTTTTGCCGACCTTTTTGGCATTGCAGCTGTTGCTGACCTACTCGCCTGGACAATGTGATTTTTAAATTGGATTTATCTCAGGATGTTTTGACCTTTTTGCTTAAACTCGCCTCGAGAATGTGATTTTTAAATTGGATTTATGTCAGGATTTTTGATCTTTTTGGCATTGCAACTTTTGCCTAGGTTAGTAAACTCGCCTTGAGAATGGACATTTTGGCAGTGCAACTTTTGGCGACCTTTTTGGCGGTGCAACTTTTGCCTGGAATAGTAAACTCGCCTCGGAATGGACCTTTTTGGCAATGCAACTTTTGTCGACCTTCCCTTTTGGCAACCTTTTTGGCAGTGCAACTTTTGCCTGGGTTTTTGGTAGTGCAACTTTTGCCGACCTTTCCTTTTTGGCTTTGCAACTTTTGACGTTGCCTCGGGAATATGGCTCATCAAAAGAGTGAGAGGGTTCTTGCATGCATGAAGGATGGGCCTCTTCAGGTCGGCAAATAAGCAAAACTTTCCTTCACATATTAATCCTTATCTCAAATTAATCATTGTAATGCGTCCTTGACATTTAAAATAAAAAATGAACGAAGCTCAGTATCCTCAAAGTACAAAAGGTTTAGGAGGAAACTTCGACTTAGAGATAGCCACAATTGTACAAAAGGTCGACAATGGTTTAGGATTATGATTTGTGCTTAGAGGTGTATGTCTCCTCGGGAGAGACAAACATTATTTTGAGACCATGCCAACCCACAATCAACTTATAACATCATTGGCTATACTGCAGTATTCTTTTTATTGAAGGAGGTCATTCTATTCATCATCACATCATGAGTACATCCTACATCACTTTATTCTACATATCACATGGAAGCCAATTCATTACCTAGGCACAATATGCTAAGGGCCGCTTTGCATGTATGGTTGATATTGTTGGGATAATGACAACAATTATAAACAACACCCATTTGGGGATCATTTACATGCACCAACATTGTCACAACAGTGCCATGTTGTGCTCTGTGGAGCCTAAAAAGTGGTCATGGTTATGAACAATGCCCAGCTAGGGTCGAACCCTTCGGCTCCCCACATTGGAACTACATATTGTGCTTTTCCAGACAATCCATAGGCATCAGTCACCCATATTTCGGGACCGAACACCAGCATCGTCGCGGCGGTGCCATGTTTTGCCCCGTCAAGCCGGAAGAAAAGTGGTCACGATCATGAATAATAACCAACCATTTTTTATGGGTGACCCTCCACTCACGATGCTCAATAGCACATGTGAAGCGCCCCTAATGATCATTTCCATTTTAGAAGGACAACTACCTAGAAACCATGGATGGCAATGGAAGAAGTAAACAACAGTAAGTTACTTCTTCCAAGCCTTTTCGATATAGAAAGAGAGCAAGAGTACTCTTGGGTTGAATACTTTAAGCAAAAGGGGCAACACTATGTTATATATGGCTGCACTATTTGTTGGGCAACATACCAGTTCTGTCACCTTAGTCTGGACTGGAGCTTACCTCAAGAAGTGAGTTATTTTAGTTTGTTCAACTGATATGCTGGTATGTACACTGGTGTACATCCACACGAGCACACTCAATGGCATAATAACTAGTGCTGCTGTAACACTAGAACGTGTTGTAACTTACAGGTATATAGTTCTACATTCCTTTCTAATTGTAGAGTAGAAACAAAATAGAAACTTGCATGAGGTTGCAAGTTGTTCTGATACTAAATTGTCCTTTTCATGTTAGGATGCATGTTTCAAGAAAAAGCAAGCAGCTTTTTAATTCCAAAAGAAAGGAATCATTTTCAGTAGAGAAGAAGCCAAGCCTGGGAGAGCTTTCAAGTGTTTCCGGGGTTGGCAGAGAGGAAGTTTGCCATCTGGCGAGACTTCCTGGGGATAGTGGATGCTGATGGATGTTTTGTTCAGTTGTAGTTGAGGGGATAATGGAGTGGTAGGGTATCGCGGCCTCTTCGGGACAGCTTTTCTTGCTCCTCACTCACTTTGTATCACTATTATTCTTTTAATATTATGACAAAGTTCTTCAAAAAAAAAAAAAAACACTACAAAACAAACGAATGTTTATAGGGAGTTTAGGAGTCAAATATGTCAAATAATACTCAGGTCCTCTTTGAAGGTCATTCTAAAATATAAAATATGCACTCTTATATATATGTGTCTTTTGTTGCAGGAACTGGAGCCCAAGGTGGGGGATAACAACCAACATGCCACCATAGATCCACTAATCTGATAATTGATGAGTTGATAGTCCAGTTTACTTATATTTGTAGGTTGAGAATTGCTGAGCTATTAGTCCAATTTACTATATTTGTAGTTCAGGACTGAAGATAATAACTGCTGTAGCCACAAAAGTATAGGTAGAAATTGTGGTTTTGTCAATTATACCACACTTGCTTTAACCTGTTTGTGCTCTTGCTTTAAGGTGTTGCCTGTAAGTTACCACACTCTCAAAGCAGAAGATGCGTTCGTAGTTTGCAACAGTAGGCAAATCTTTTGTCTTGGAGAATATGTGCATGTTAACATGGTTGAAAGTGCATGTGTTAAGTATCTTCTTTCTATCTTGCAGGTCTTTGATAATTCTTTTAATCCAGATGTAGTAGAGATATGTGCAGTCCTTCCTATATCAAGGTGTAAATTACCTCCATGTACAAGAATTGCATGACCTGCTGGAGACTCTTTGAATAGTTAAGAACCAAGAAAGAAATATGGGATCATCCAGCATTGATAAGCCAAAACATTTCTATTCATTTTTATAGCAGATCATGTCTTAACAACATAAAATGTGAAGTGATTGTGTAAACTTTTCTTTTTCTATTTAGAGTGTTTTTTTAGCAATAACACTTTGACATTCACGCTTTTCCATTCTACTTCTGAGATTCCTATCGGCTCTTTTAGAAAATGCATTAAACAATTTTATTTATATAGATTTTATGTTGACTTTGCAGATGAGGATCAAGGCACTATTGCAAACTGGAGCCATTATGTGCAAAAGGGAGGCAAATGGATACCATGTAATTTTGCAGGAGTCTGCATAAGTGAGGAAGTGACAAATTTTGGGCTCCATGTATAGTACCATCAGGCCCAACCCTGTAGGCAGTGCATTGACAAACAAGTTTCTGCTTCATAGATTTCATCTTAGCCTTTCATATCCCTTTTCACCCTCTACCATACGAGCAACCTAGCCCTTTCCAAACACCATAGCCTTATGTTTCCACACCGTTTTCTGCACTCAATGCTTCATCCTTAGCATTGCCAATTATTCATATCCTTTCACAACGGATTAAATAATCATGATCATCTCAATCAGACAAAAAACCACTCACATGGATTTGGGATTTGGGATTTGGGATTTGGGAAAACAACGTCCCTTTATTAAAGACCTTTTAGGAGCCAACATCAGAATTTATGATCCATCATTAGAATTTATGCATCATGGAAATGAATGTATTATTATTGTTTGTTAGAGTGCAAAGATGTCTGATTGGTATTTTTTTTGAATAATTATGTGTCAATTGTTGGGTGTGCAAAAAATGTAACGGGCCTTTGCACAGTGGCATGAATTTAATGCTTTCCCTTTTTTGCCCTATTCCCAAACTAAGTAAAAGAGAACAAGAAAATGAGAATAAAAGGAAAAAAGGAAAAGAAATTAAAATATTGAGAAATGGGGGCTGCATTGTAATAGGACGCTCTTTAATTAAAATCTTATTGACAAAGGTACTATACCCATTGTCAGGAAACCAAAGGCCTTCAACTTGAGGAGATATTCTGGAAAAATGGGTTGAAAAAAATATTACGCTGATGGCTGTTCTAAAGATTGCGCAGATCATGGAAGTGCCAAAACTCGATTGTACGCTAAATTACTTCCATGCTAGAATTGTCTTTGAAGAGTGCAATGTAGCATTTGCAGCTCAGCTAAATGATATCCAATATCTATTTTCATTGCCCTGGTATGTTTTTTATTATGAGATCAATTTGACATTTTGTAGCTTTGACTCACAACAGATTAGATTTTTCTTTGTTTTGAAATAAAATTGTTTCTCTTTTCTTTCACCTGTTATTTACTAAGCTAGCAAAATTTCTTGGAATCCATAAACCCTTACTTCTGGTTTTTGTTTGTATTTCTTTCCTTTTTGTTAGTTCCACTTTAGTCCCACAAGGATGATGTTAATTATACAGATTTGTATTTTTCGTCGATGAGTTGAGAAGAAGAGACACAACGATAGACTTGCTTCCAACAACCAAATGAATGTAGATTTCCTCCATGATAGAAAGCCTTTCAGCATCAATGGCTTATATATGTAAATTATGGACTTCATGTTATATGGTTCACTTGCATTCTTATTTCTTAAGGATAGGAATCTAATAGAACAATAGACCAAGCATTGTCTATTGTGATATACGCTTAGTTTAATAATGGATAGATCAAGAAATGTTCAATATTTCACTTCCACGGCAATGTCATTTCAACTCAAACCATTTAGATATCCAATCCATCTCATTTTTTAAACAATTCAATGTACTTCCAATGCAGTATCTCCTATTGTCATGTTTGCACGGCAAGTTGGCTCTTTTTATCATGTCTGCATGGCAAAGAAACAACCATTGGCTTATCTATTTGAGCTATCAAATGGTGCAAAACAATATTTTCAAAATAGTCTCTAAGCAAATTCTCAAATGGTCTCAAACTACTTTGTGGTTATCCTTATTCTCTTTTGAATGGCATTGAAACCGATTCCAGCTAGCCTAAAAGAAAACTTTTTATATCCTTGATGTACTAAGCATCGTCCATGCAATTCTGACATATAGCAGACAAACATTAAGCTGTAATGTATATAAACATAAAAACTGGATGTTTGTGGTTCCGGGACTTCGGTCCTTTTGTTTGCATTATTTCAGGACTTCGGTCCCCGTTTCGTTTAAGGACTTCGGTCCCCCATGTACTGTTCCGTCGCATGTCCAATTGGATGCTGCCTTTGTGGCGCGACGTTATATTTATCTTATCTTATCTGATGCATTACCCATATACAATGCCTGACATTCTCGGCAATCATTCAAGGTTTTGGCTTTAGGGTTAGGTTGGGAGTTTAGGATTTGCCATATCACAATTTCTAAAAGGTCAAGAGGATGTAACACATCAATGGAGCAGACAATAACACATATTTAGATAAAAGTAAACTTTTTATAGTATGAGTTTATGACCACACACTCACAACGATCATATGAACTGTACAGCCTAAGGTTTGCAAGAGCTGGGCCACTAGGAGATAAAAGTAAACTTTTTATGGTATAATTTTATGACCACACACTCACAATGATCACATGAACTATAAAGCCTAAGGTTTGCAAGTGCTTGGCCATCTAGAAGGATCTGATAACCTTAGCCTACCAATATTCACGAACAACAACAATCTCTATATGGTTTGAGTTAATACGACTACTAATGCCCACAACAACAAACCGATAACCCAATTAGAGAAGCCAGTGAGAGGCTCTTAAGACATCGAGGACAAGGAAATCGCATGCATCAACATTTGTCATTGCCAGAATGCCTATGCCTATGCCACAAAATCCCAAACTATTGCCCTAAACTATATGCGTTCTATTACGTCTAATCGTTCTATTTCACCCCATGAATGTCCATTAATCCTACCCATCTCCACATAATTCTCGACATTTGATTACATGTAGCACTTCTAATTCCACCTATGAACTCCCTTACGTCTACCCATTCCACACATTCATGACTATCGTTTCTAGTGCATTCTATAAATTGCCAAGTTGCATCCTATAAATCATTAGATAAGGCAAATAATGATTTGCAGTATATGGTAAATGTAGAAATCCATGAACAAAACGAGGCTTTTTGAGCTGCACACACAAGTATACAAAAGTTTGAACTCAAAGTAAACATAATAGATCTTTTATGATCACAAAGCGAAATGAGATGAATGAAGCTCAACTACGCAACTAGAATGTTCTTCAACCAAGAAGAAGCAAACCTTTTCTTCTGTACCTTCATAACATTCTAGAATTGGGCTTGCATGAAAATGACAAAAACTTCCGATGGTAGGCTTCTCATTCATCTCATCAGACTTTCTACAATGGTGGCTGGTGGTTAGCCGCACATATGCGAACAACCCACAAAAAACAAAGGAAAAAAAAAAGAAAAAAAAAAGAAAAGGAATATCCATTCATAAAACTTGCACCTTTTCCACTCCATTCTTAATGGGCCTCGTATTTATGTATCCATTCCAGTTACCTGTTGCTCCTAGATGCTTCGTTTCACTACTTCAAGCGCGAGAAGGTCATCACAATTCAGCCGGAAGTTCTGACGAAGAATCTCCATGGATCGCAGCAGTAGCCTGATCGCAGCGTAGTGTTAGTAAGAATAGAAGGGGAATGTTCCAAACGGCGTGTCGCGCCATTTGAAGCGAATGGCGCAGGCACGCCATCTATGACAACAGTTAGGCGTTTACATGGTTGACGTGGTCGAATCTTAAGAAGCATTACGACTTGAAAGTATAGGATCCAAGCACCATGCTTCCATCTTAGACATCTGCAACACTTTTCATTGCGTAACGCCAATTTGAAATTGTAGTATATAAGCAAAGTTTCATTAAATATGGAGTCTGGGGCGAAAGTTGGAATAATTTTTTTTTTTGGTTAGTGGAGGGTTAAC
>JAANSK020294934.1:0-19851 GCA_011763485.2 Isoetes engelmannii
AACGAGAGGCGTCCAGAGGCCCCAACATAAGATCTAGGCCATAGGATCGACGGATCCGACGATCGAGGTAGTCCAGGGTGCACCTCGTTTAGAGTATGTACAGGGTTCCCATCCAGCCTCAGTCTATGCCTCAAAATTCCGTCAAAATGCCATAGACACAGCCTGAGGTGATGCAGCTCTTCGTGATTGTTTTCAGCGGGGCCTCTGCGGGGATGCGATGGATATGATGCTAACCATGGAGGATCCCCAGACCTTGGATGAAGCTATAAAATTTGTTGTCCGCTGTGATAGTCGTCTTTTTGAATGCAAGCAGCAAAGACGTTATCAGACTTTTCCGCCAATAGCACAGACAGTACCGGTCTCTACTCCATCTAGTGCCACTGATGGTCCGGTGCCGATGAAGATTGACCATGTCGTTCGAGGGTCTTTATCTGCCGCAGAGAAGCAGCGCAGGAGGGAGGCCAACCTTTGCCTCTATTGTGGAGGAGGTGGTCATATCGCTCGGGGATGTCCAGTTAAGCGTCCGAGTCAGTCGAAAAACTTCAGGTGCCGGTCCGGGTGATAGGAGTCTCTCGACGGCTGGCCGGAATTTCTCAGACTCCTTTCATGCATTAGGAGAATTATATTCCATTAAATAAGGTTAGTAAGGAGCTTTTCATTCCTATATCATTGGAGTCAGGGGTCATGAAGTTAGATGCATTAGCGCAACTCGATACTGGTGCAAATGCTTGCTTTATGGATAGCGTGTTCGCTACTAAGCATGTCATTCCTAGAAGTAGAGTAGAACATCCTAGTTCTGTCGAGGTGATTGATGGACATGAGATCTCCTCAGGCGCAATGACATAATGTACTACACCCCTGCGGGTTATATTCGAGGGAGATCCTTGCAGAATCTCCTTCAATCTCATCGCCAGCCCACATGCACCAATGGCCTTGGGTCTTCCTTGGCTTAAATTGCATAACCCACAGATTGATTGGCGCTCTAGATCATTTCGATTCGTTGACTCTTGTCCCAGTACTAGTCCGTCTGCAGTTCTCGCCTCTGTGTCAATATCTGCTCCAGTTCGTAAAGTATCATGGGTCCCTGATCCTGTGCCCATTCATGTTCCAGTTCCTATCTCCTTTTCGTGTCCTGATCCAGTCCCTGTTCCTGCTCCTATTCATGTTCCTGCTTCTGTTCCCGTTCCTGCTCCTGCTCCTGCTCTTGTGGAGGTTCCTTCACCGCCCTCATCTCCGCATCTCGAAGATTTCACTCCACAAGTTTATCAGATCGGGAAGACAATATCCCAATTTCGCGTTTGCAATCCAAGCTTATCCGTCGAATAGCTTTGCTTCAGTGATGTCCACACCTGTCCTTCCTGATAAGTACAAGGATTTTGGTGATGTTTTTGACAAGGTCAAAGCCAGTAAGCTTCCAAAGCATTGCCCCTATGACTGCCCCATTGATCTTCAGCTAGGGACAACCCCACCATTTGGTCCTATCTATGGCCTGTCCCCAACAAAGTTGGAGGCGCTGTGGACCTATATCGAGGAGAATCTTGCAATTGGATTTATCGGACATTCTCAGTCTCCTGCAGGGGCCCCCATCTTCTTTGTCTCCAAGAAGGATGATGGTAGTTTGCGTTTGATTGTGGATTACCATGGCCCATAAGATTACTGTGCGCAATCGATATCCTCTCCCTCTGATCCTCGAATTACTTGAGCGGCTGCAAGGCACACGATACTTCACCAAGATTGACCTTCGAGCCACCTACAATCTTATTTGGATCAGGGAAGGTGATGAGTGAAAGACCGCCTTCTGAACGCAATATGGGCATTTTGAGTACATTATCATGACCTTCGGTCTTACCAATCCCCCAGCAGTTTTTCAGCACATGGCTAACGATGTTTTTTGGGAGTTTTTGGATCTCTTCGTTATCATCTATTTGGATCTATTCAAAGACCCTAGAAGAGCATGAAGAGTATGTCTAGAGTGTCCTCCAAAAGCTGCGCGAACATGGACTTTATGCCAAGCTGGAGAAGTGTCAATTCGTGCAGGATGGGATAATTTGAGTTCCTTGGCTATTGCATCACACTCCAGGGTGTCTCCATGGATCCCGACAAAGTCAGCATTGTTTTAGAGTGGCAAACACCTTCTTCTGTCCGAGATATTCAATGCTTCCTTGGATATGCTAACTTCTATCGGCGTTTTATTCGGGACTATTTGGAGGTCCTCCTTTTTACCCACCTCATGTCAAACAATGTGCCATTTGAATGGAGCATGGAAGCAGAATCCGCTTTTGTGACCTTGAAGCATGCTTTCACCACGGCACCAGTTCTTGCTCATGCCGATCCTTTGCGCCCATATATTGTCGAAGCAGATGCTTCTGATTTTGCTGTGGGCAGTATTCTGTCACAAGAGCGGGATGACTATAAATTGTATCTGATCGCGTATCATTCACGGAAGTTTCAGGCTGCTGAGATTAACTATCCAATTTATGACAAAGAATTGTTGTCGATAGTTGATTCTTTTGAGGAGTGGAGACGTTTTCTGGAAGGGTCTCCTCATAAGGTCACAGTATATACAGATCATCGAAACCTAGAATATTTTTAGTCTGCCTAAGTACTCGACCGTCGCCAGGCACGGTGGCATACTCAAGTGTTATCACGCATTGACTTTGACTCTCACTCAAAGGCGATGCTGTGATGATCACGTGTATACCAAAATAAGGTCAATTTGACTAGAATTTGATTCAACATGATTTTTATGACCAAAAGATGTTGGAAATGGACTTTCTTAGACCTTGTTACCCAAGTTGATCTATTTTCATACCGAAAAATAGGTCTTGGAGATCCAGAATCTGCAAAAAAGAAACAAAAAAAATGCTATTTAGCCTCTTTTTTAGCCATTCTTCGGATGCGTGCCCTTGTAAAAAATGCAAAACTAGCCTATCTATCTGCCTAGTCAGCCCAGGAGTGCACGAGGTGGCCAAGGGTATGGCAAGCCAGTCATGAGCTGGACTTGCCTCTGCATGGGGCGCATTGAAAACAATTCCTCTCATTTCTTGGCCTGTGGAATATACCTAATTGAGAAAATTTTCGAGAAATATACCTAACAAAGTAGTTTGCCAAGAACATGTGATTTCAAAGCTAAGATCTACCTTTTGAAACCAAATCTAGCCGAACCTGAACCTGCTAAGATCAAGAACACGCTGATTAAGAAAAACACAGAGTGAATTAGCCGGAAATAAGGGATTGAAAAGAGAATCGGGGAGGAATTCGAATTCTGAGAGCTTTGACGCAATTGAGAAGCTTGAGCAACTTGTTGAATACAAAATTGCATGATTGATACCTCCTGCACTCTGCGAGTTTCTGGGGATGTAAAAGCAACTTCGGTTGCGTTTTGCTTTATCCACCAATAACCTTGTGCCATGTGGCACAAATTCTTTTCCTGAATCCTTACACAGCTCAAAGCAACAGCATTGCTATCAGAGTTCTTGAATTTACTTTATATCTCAGACTCTTTACCTCTCATTTCGACGATTTACCTGTGATTCTGAAGCGTCTACCCCTGATTTAGGAGTTCCAAGAGGTTTTTACTACAGCAGAACGCAATCTAAGTTGCTTCCACGTAAAGAGAATGCCCTTTTGGGCAAGATTCTGGCTGTGTCACCCACACCTCCAAGCTCTGCACGTCAGTATGGCTTCCACAGCCATAATCTTGTCCAAAAGGGCATTCTGTTATACAAAAAAATGTTGTGATATCCTACTTGTTTGTTATAGTTTGCTTGTTTGAAGACTTGTTATAATTGATTTGATTTGTGAATACCTTTTGGATATTGGCAGATCAGAAGCATTGTAATTTTAGTGCACGATCTAATGAAAATCCGGCCTTGGAAAATTGTAGACTCATGAGAATTGCGAACTGTATCTATGCATACTTTGTAGAAGAAACTTTATGTAAGGGTTCTATAGAATGCATTGATGTACAAACTTTGTTGTAAGGGTTTGATACGATTCGTAAAGCAATTGACAAGGCTATAGACTTAACGGATATATGATGACTTTCTTACCTGCTGAGTGTCATGTGCCCCTAGGGACCTAACCCTTTCTATCCAGAACAATCCTGTACCTATCTATGTTGTGCAGAAGGAGAGGAGGAAACCTAGAAAAGGTGAAAGTGACACAAACAAATGAGTTAAAAATGAGATGGCCAAGATATCAAAAACTGTAACTAAACTGACTAAGCAGTTGTTGGAGTTGAAAAATAGCAAGAAAGCTTATCCATCATGTGTACATTGTGCTAAAAACTGTCGCCTTTATAAATTTTGTTATTCACATCTTGTTTTAAGTGTGCGAAAAGAGGACATTATGGTAAGGTGTGCCCCTATGCAACTTCTACAAAGAGATAGGCCATTGTAAAGATAGGTGTGTGATCAAAGAGTACCTTAAGAAACAAGAAAAAGGCAAAAAAGCAGAAACCAATGCAGCAATGAGATTCATAAACGAAGAAGAAACACAAGAAGAGGTAATGGGGAGGTAATGGTGGTGCAGACCCGGAGAATGGCCTACACCAAAAATGCTACTACCACAAGTACATGTTCCAGTGAAGTATTACAAAAGAGTAGGTAACCCTCCACCTTGTGAAAATCTTCAAAAGAAAGATAAGAAACTTGGATGAAGTAGAGGTCATTTTGAAGAACTCAAAGGTAGGTTTGGATTTATTAACATTATTAAACATTGCACCAAGTTATAGAATCTATGAGTTCTAGCAATATAGAGCGAATTTCTTTTACCAATATTTCTACTAGTGAAAAAGATAGTGTTAACTCAAGAGGAAAGAGATCCTGGAGCGTTTACATATGTTCATCCAAGATAAGAAATTGCCAACTCTTGAAAGTCTTGCTAGATGTGACTCACCATTAAATGGTATGCCACAATTGGTCATGAAAAAATGTGGTCTAAAGATTTTTATACCTTCTTATATTGTACTGAATTCACTTTCTAATGCAAAGATTAATCCTTTATGTATTGTGACAAAGGTACCAGTAGAAACACTGAAGGCATAGTTGTGGAAGAAAATTCTATAGTAGTGGCTTTTGAGAATGGTAATGATACCTCTGGGAAGAGGTGGATGTCTATAGTTGATGCCAGTCCTGTGTAGTCAGAAGGAGAGTGCACTACATCTGATGGAATTAATACAACAACTCTCTTTTATAAATTTGATAATGCTGACACATGCAATTTTTCGGAAGAAGAATTGCTTGAGCAAACTGAAATGGGAGTTTACAAACTCCCCATTCCAATGTGTGCACCAATAGAGCTTGTACCAGCATGCCTAACTGATTGCAACAAAGAACCTGAGAAATGTTATGGAACTGTATGGTTTGATGGTGGTATATCCATTAAGTTGAAAGTAGCTTCTTCTTGTGCTATTATAAAAGATGCATCCAATAGACTCTTGTCAAAAGTTGGTAGGGTTCATATAAGAATTACTTCCAATGTTGCTGAATATACGGCTCTGCTGGCTGGTCTGCAAGAAGTTTTTTCACTAGGTGTAATTGATGTTTATGGAGATTCACAATGAATTTGCAAACAGATCACATGGGAATACTAGGCTAAGAACTCAGAGATGTTGCAGATGAGAGAGCATGCTTTACATGAGCTTTCCAAGATCAATTCACAACAAATCATACATATACCAAGGGAGCTGGATTGGGAAGCAGGTTTATTATGTAGGAGCTTATTGATGGATTATTTCGCGGAAGGTGCGTTGAATGAGGATGAGCTTAAGAAAGAAGAGGTATCACAATTACATCTAATTTTAGTTTGATGCAGAGCAAGAAAAGCAGGTGAAGGAGGTAAGTATAACTAAAAATCGGCATGTAAGAAGTTTGTATGTAGGAGATCTCATGACCATGAAGTAAGTTTGCTTTGGAAAAAATTTGGAAGAGTGGAAGGATATATTTGCATGGGACTACTCAGAGTTAATAGGCATAAAGAAATAATTTGTGTGAGTTTGAAATGGAAACAAAAAATCATGGAAAACTAGTAATGCAAATATTGAGAAGAATTAATAGCTCATTGCTAGTCTTGATTGAAGAAGAACTCTGTAAAATGAAAGAAATAGGGGTCATAGCTGAAATTACTAACCCTGAATGGTTGTCTTGCATTGTGCCTGTTGAGAAAAAGAACAAAAGTAGTAGGATATACATTGATTATAGCGACTTGAACAAAGCTACCATTTAGGATTGCTATCACTAGCATTTCTTGAAGTGGTTTTGCACATAATTGCTTGCTAGCAAGCAAATATGTTCTTTTTTGGTTGGATTCTCTGGTTTTAACCAGATTAGCATAAAAGAGGCTTACTAGACAAAGACTTCATTCATTACTCCATGGGGGATGTTTGCTATGAAAAAACATGCACGTTGGCTTAATGAATGCATCTTCTACATTTCAAAGAGCCATGGACAAAATATTTGATAGTCTGCTTACAAAGAACTTCAGGGTGTTTCTTGATGACTTGTGCTTAGGATCGTCCATGGAAAAACGTTTGGAGTTACTAACCATGATTGCTTCATTGTGTAGAAAAGGTGGTGTTTGCTTAAATCCTAAGAAGTGTATCTTTATGTGTTCAATGGGAGAGCTGCTTGACCATGAAGTATCTACTCAAGGCATCAAAGTAGCAGAAACAAAGATTGAGGATGTCAAGAGATTAACACCACCTGCAACACTCAAACAAATAAAAAGCTTCATGGGTATGACTAGTTTCCTAAGATGTATATCCCAAATTTGTCGTATATTATGAGTCCTATAGCTGCATTAACTAGGGTTGGGAAGTTCAGCAAGAATAAGAACAAACACATCGCAATCAGCTGGACTGCTGAATGCCGAAAAGCCTTTGAAGAATTGATAGTGGCCATTTGTCAGTCTAAAATCTTGAAATCCTCTGATATAAATATTCCATTACAAGCTTATGTAAGTTCCCTTCCAAGATTAAGTAAGCATAACCAAAAGAGCTATAGGAATAGCTCTGCTAAAAAGATCTAATATCATCTCATTTGCTAGCAAGATATGGCCTGACTCTAGAAAGCGATATTCCAGATTAGAATAAAGTGCAGCTAGCATTATGTTTTTATGAAGAGGCTAAGAATAATTGCATCATGGAGAATTATGTACAAATCTAAGTGCAAGCTGTCGGAGATATTTTATGCAACATTGACCATGGAGAAGTTTTATTAAGATGTGTAGACAAATCAGAAGCAGAATTCATAGTTGAGGCATGCCATGGTGGTGTTTGTGGAGGCCGATATGCTGCTGATACAACTTCAAAGAAGATTCTTAGGTCAGAGGTATTTTTGGCCAAGCGTGTTCGACGAGTGTTATGAAACTACAAAAAGATGTTATAAGTGTTAAGTCTTTTGCAAATGAATCTTGCAACCTGCATCTCTAACTAGTATTACATCACTTGGGCCATTTCAAATGTGCGGCTTAGACTTCATAGGTCCTATTATCCATGCTTTACTGATCATCATGAATACATATTCGTAGCAACAGACTATTTTACCAAATGGGTTGAAGCAGTGCCACTTAGAAAAGAAAATGCTACAGCTCGTTTCATATTTGTGCTATGTTTGGGATAAAATTAGTGACACATAGAGGCACTCAGTTCGTCAACGATGTCATTAATACTTTGTTGAAGGTTATAAGGGTAAAACATGTGAAAGTTTCAGCATATTAAACACAAGGAAATGGTCAAGCCCGTGGTCAGGCTGAATCAACTAACAAAGTATTAAAAAGAATTTTACAAAACACTGATGACATCTACAAAAAGGACTGGCATATCCAATTGCATGATGCCGCTGGATATAGCAGTTCTCTATTACATGGCTAAGATCAAAATCTAGGCCTAAAATGACGCGGCTCAGGTCGTTAAGGTTTCGTTTTCAATTTTGATAACAAAAAGCTATCGATAAATAAAATAACTTCAAAAACTTTGGGCGAAAAATTGTTGCTCAATGTAATGCCAATGCGTCCATTTGAGTATTAGCTATAGAAACTATACGCCATGAGAACAACTTTTCCATATAGCAAAAAACACAAAGAGAAATTCGAATGCCGGGCAAATGATTAATACTCTAAATTCATGCCATAGCTATGTTAAAAATGTTAAGCTCCTCAACAATCTACAATGAAATCTAAATAAGGATCATGATCCTCATGTCCTAGGGCTCGGGACCACGCCCATAACGTGTAATCTATATATGGATCATATCAAAATTGAACTGTGCTCACAAGTGGTGAACATCAAGAATCATCCTGTATATAAACAGATCATGTCTAATCATAGAATACTGGATGTCTGTTGAACTCTAGACTCCAGGAAGAATTATGCTCACAAGCAGTGAACATCAAGAATCATCCTGTGTGCAAAAGCATTTCTAACAAGCTAAGGCCTTACGGAGGTTCTGCAGAGCTAACGTATAAACCAACAAACAATAAGAGAACTAGAAGTAAAAAATGCAATACACAAACATGAAGGAACCAACCTTTTTCAGATTCTTCCAACTCATGGATGACCTGAGGGTACATGAGCAACCTGAGACGAAGATATCCATCGGGATTGAGACCGCGCTGAGATAACAGTGATGCATGATCAAGTGCAGCAGCAAGGGTGGTGGCTCTATCAGGGAAATGGCGATCGATGATCCCAAGCTCATGGGCAACGGTAGCACTGTTCCTGGACTGTGTAAGGAAAACATCTCTGAAAGCCTGAGGAGTCAGTTTGGTCCGAGGAAGCGTGAACGTTGCAGGAGGAATAGAGATGCTCTGAAATTTAATAAACAAACAGAAAGCAATCTGTTAGTAGATTTTCAGAAGGGATGCTGCCAAAGTGGTATGATGTTAAAAACTACTATATTAAATTGAATTTTATACTAGTAACTTTAAATTCTATCCAGAGATGTTGCCAAAGTGGTACTGCTAAAGAAATCATTTGGACAAGGTGATTTCTAAACGAAATTGGCATCAATCAAGAAGGAAGTACAGAGAACTTTTCTGTGACAATCAAAGCTGCATAGCAATGACCAAAAACCCTGTATTGCACGACATAACAAAACATATCGAGATGGAGATGCACTACATCAGGGATATGGTAAGTAAAGGTCATATTCAATTGAAGTTTGTTACTTCTGAGCGACAATTGGCTGACTTGTTAACAAAAACATTAGGGTGTAAAAGATATCAGAAATTAACAAGTCAGTTGAATTGTATAGATATTACAAATTATGATTTAAAACTACTATATTAAAGTAAATTTTAGATTAGTAACTTAAAATTCATCCAGTGAAGTAAGTATAAATCAAATCAACAAAAGTGAAGTAAGTAGTAGTAGTTTAACGTCATACCCTTTTTGGCAACATCCCTTCTGAGACCTATGACGATTAGATGACACATTCTCAGACACACACCACACAAATCAAATCAAGAGAAGTGAAAACTGACAAATCAAACCAAATCAAACCAAATCAAATCAAGAGAAGTGAAAACTGACAGATTTAGCAAGCGGGCTCTTATGGCTTCTGTTAAGGATAAATCCGCGATCACTAGCCATGAATCTGTAATCATGAGCTAATGTTAGCACGAATGCGCCAGCGACAGCATGCCCACAAATTGCAGCAATGGTGGGCATCTTGAGCTGCATAATCTTGAGCAACACCTTCTCAAACTGATACACCATGTGCATTGCTAGCTTTGGATTGTGTTCCATGTACTCCACATCCAGGCCATTGCTGAAGAATTTGCCGTCGTTAGTCATGATGAATGCTGCAGCATCTGAATTCTGCACCTCTTCTAGAGCTTCCTCAATTTGCATTAACAGTTTTGGGCCAAGCCAATGCTCCTCATTTCCCACAAGCTTCAGCACCATGGTCTGCCCTTGCTTCTCTATGCTACACATTCTGCTATGCTGCCCTCGGCTTTACGATCGGATCCCGGATTTATTGATTTGTTTGAAGAATCATGAACACCTAAATGGCCTCCAAAATCCCAGCTTTATTGACATAGTAAACTAAGGCTGATAAATCTCGCTCAGTATACAGCTGGTTTTCCTGCCATTCCATGTGCAACTATTAAGACTATATCCCACTTTCAATTTTTCTTCTTTTCTCTTTTGTTCTATTTGTTCTGCACCGTCAGTGCAACTATATCCCACTCTCAATTTTTCTTCATTTTTTTTGTCAACACCGTCATCTAAACTCAGATTTAAATAACACGTAATTTTAAAAACTGTTCTGGCAAAATCCCCTTCGATCCCCTGCGATGCGTTACGTAAATGCTGGAAGCATTCATAATGCGTTTTCTTATGCAGCTAGAAGTTGGGATATGGCGATGCCAGGATATGTATGACAGGATATGGCAATGCCAGGATATGACAGGATTGCTTACAACATGTAGAACATATGGCAACTTGGAGCTAGGAAAACAATGTTTTGAGCAAGTTGTGGCGCTCGATCCACTTTCATCTTCATTTTCCAATATGTTTATCTCAGGAATATATCCTGATGCCTACATGAAGCCTAATGTTTCACAGATACAAAAGCCAAGTCAAAAAGTATGCACGCCGAAGAAACCTGGAAAATCAGGGACGAGGTTGACAAGAAGGTGCATGAATTTGGGGTTGTGGACAAATGCCAGGCACAAAATGAAGATAAAGGAGACGTTTACTATGGCCTTCCAAAAAAAATTCGAATCTAAAATTATCGCCAAAATAGTGACAAAGGATGCATATTGGATGCATCATTTCAAGGATGGATCTTGTTCTTGTGGTGATTATTATTGATCTACACAAGAGAGTAAAATA
This sequence comes from Isoetes engelmannii, assembly GCA_011763485.2. Classification (NCBI taxonomy): domain Eukaryota; kingdom Viridiplantae; phylum Streptophyta; class Lycopodiopsida; order Isoetales; family Isoetaceae; genus Isoetes; species Isoetes engelmannii. The sequence goes on from JAANSK020294934.1 coordinate 10,841, forward strand.
AACACACAGACAAGTCCAACAGGTCTAATAGATTTAGATTAGTTAGTTGTCATTACTTATCTAAATTAGCATTTTCCATTAGTTAAGTTGGGACCCATGACCATTTAATGCACAAAGATTTATCAGAAAGAATTATTTGGATTTTGATTTTGGCAATGCAAAGGCATTTTTATATAATTGAAACTTCATGTTTTCCACTTCCTTTCAATGTAACGTGGCATGTGTGTTAGAAATATTATTTTTTATCTTTTTGGGTTGCCCCAAGGGCATACCCTAGGAGAGGAAGGGAGGAAATGGGAATATGCGAAAACTATACTAAATGTAGGGTAGGGATTGGAGCTAAAGTTAGAATAAACTCTTAAGGTACCATGTGGTATGAAAATCTATTCATTTGATAGCTTTGAATTTTTTGTCACTTGATACCTTTGCTTGTTTCACATCATTGTTAAGGATGAGAATGGTCGCAATAGAGAAAGCTGAAACGGAGAAAATTTCGCAAGTTAAGAGAGCTAAGGGAAATACTGAACCTAAATAGCTATCAAGCCTTCGTGTTGCTCGTCAGGGGTATGCAATTACACTCGAGAGAATATCGTGGCTTTCTCACATAATGTTTTTGGAACTTCTTCGAAAGGCATCATGGACTTGGTGATGATGACACAGTATTTTTACACCATAAACGAGGTTGGTAACTCATCTAGAAATACAACTATCTTCTTCCTCCTTCAATTATATATGTTGATAAGGTCCAAGGGGACCTTATAAAACCTAGAACAACAGCTTTATGGTTGCATCAATGGGTCCTCCGATGGGCAACCCATTGATGCTTTAGCATCTTGTTTTCTTACAAAAAGTAAGAGCCGTTCAATTGTGAACCATTGCATTTGAATATAAAATGACGTCGTGCATGTGGCAACCTGAAAGAATAGAGAAATGCCCGTAGAATCAATGCCCGTTTACCACGCAAAAAGGGGTGCAGAAAGCTGCCTTCTTTGCTATGGCAACAAGGTGAGAAGCATCCTACCCTGGAAATATGAAGATGAGGCTCAACAAACCATTCTCTTAAAAACATGGTTGGCTCATCTAAGGAGGCAATTTGGCTAAATATGCTAGATGAGGAGGAGGTGCGTGATGCCGGATGGGAAAGACATACAAATGATACTTATGAATATGTTACGCCGCCAGGGGGACACTTGTTGAACATCTGTGGGGGATTAGGTTTGGTTATATACAATGGATTTGCTAAATATCCACTCTCAGGGAAATGCACATCAATCGGCTCTGTGGAAACAAGTTTGAGTGTGGTAGACTACTTAGTTGCTGGGGAACATTCAATGGAAACCATTCTTGATTTTTACATTGGAGATTGCCCTTAGTCGGATCACATGCCGCTAATCTTTGAACTAAAACTTCCATGCAAGATGAGTCACACTATATCAAGCAAGACTATACCTCGCTCTCTTTTGATTTTCATAAAGCAATAGTGTACAAAGCTAGAAATACGGAATGGCCAAAAAAAGCTAGTGACATTGACGCTAAGCTTAGTGCTATCCTACTAGATGTTGCAACTGACATTTTTAGCTCTTTTTGAAGATCCCAAGGGATGCCAAGTAACAGCTGGTTTGATAATGAATGCAAACAGCTACATCAGTTTTATAAAGAAGCTAAAGAGGCTAACAAGTTGGAAAAGAGAAATATCTATATGAAACTGATAAGAGGGAAAAAGAGAGAACACACGGAGATAAAGCAATTGAAAATGGTAGATATTATAACAAAGGAACCGAAATTTTTTTGGGGTCAGCTGAAAAGTAAGACGGCTACAAAGTCAGAATTAGACCTTGATGGACTTATACAATAGATTAGGAAGCCGTAATATGTAAATGGGATTGATGAGAAATTGGAAAAAAGTAATGACAATTTTCTGATTCATGCTGTAGATGTTGAGAAGGGAATACACAAACTTGCCAATGGGAAGGCACCAGACATGTTTGGATTAAAAGCTGAAATGCTTAAGTGGGCAGGACTAATGATGGCAGAGGTGATTGACAAATTGTTAAATGCTACTATACGAGACGGTTTCCCACATAGCTGGCAAATGAATAGGGTAGTAACTTTATATAAATCAGGGGATGCAGGGGATCCTAACAATTATAGAATGATTATGGCGAGCAGTCTCTTTGCGAAGTTTTTTGCGACCATTGTTGAGCATAAAATAACTTCCTAGGCAGAAGAACGAGGAGAGGTCTGTTAGTAAAAATGAGATTAAAGACACCTTCAACAAGATGTATTTATTTCTACTAGATGATCCTCAATCACAACAACCTTAAGAATGCCTTCACAATTAATCCTTAAGAACCTAGGTTATTTTGATGCAATGAAAATCATCAATGCTTCTTATAACCTTAGGACATAAAACAAAAATACTCAAGCAATATTGACTTCACTCTCGAGCATTCTGCATTCACATAGATTTGCTAACTGATTACACAGATACTCCTTAGGTTTTGTTAATCCGCCCATGGTTACAAGAGCCGATCAGATTGAGTTAAATAGACTGCAGGGCCCGTCGGTAATGGAGCAATTCCGACGGTTAAGCCTTCACCAAATTCCTGGAGTTTCACTGTTTACAGACCATTGGTCCACGCCATGGTTTAAACATGGCAAGTCTTCACTTAAAAATAACTTCCAAAACTTCCAATGGTGCACCCATGATGTCTTCAACCATGGACTTAAATCCATATGAGTTAACCATAAGGAACCCACGCTCCACACCAAATTTAGGATCACCTAAATTGAACCATCTTATAATAGATAGATCCACATAGGTGATTCATGATCACACTATAGATAGGATCAACCTAGATATTCCATGGCAATCAGCTTAAATATCTCATGGCCTTTTTGTGGCTTTATCTGCAACTGCACGCATATGAACAGGTAATTACTATCTGAATTTATCCAACACTCCCCCATCATATGTGATTACCTATATATCTTCCAGGTATTGATATCAATCAGCCTGCACTTTCAACCCTGAACGAATTTTGTTTGACACCTAATACTTCTTTAAATTTGTCAAACTTTACCAGTGTGAGTGCTTTGGTCAGAATATTTGCTGCTTGTTCTAGAGTACTAATGTACTCAGCTGAAATATGCTTCTTAGCAACCATCTCCCTGATAAAATGCATGTGCAATTCAATGTGTTTAGTTCTCTGATGCAACACTGGGAATTTCGTGACGGCAATGCAACTTTGGCTATCACTTAGAAGTTTTGTTGCAGTTCTTTGTATCACTTCTAGTTCATCAAGCAGCCTTCTACACCAAACAATTTCTTTAGCTGCAAGTGTGGCTGCTGCATACTCAGCTTCAGCTGAGGACATTGCTGTGCTCATTTGCCTCTTAAATTTCCAAATGATAGCTGCTCCACCTAGCATCAAAGAGAATCCTGAAGTTGATTTCTTATAATCAGGATCAGAGGCCCAATCAGCATCACAATAGCCTTTTAGGTTTAGATCATCATTTGTGTAATTTATGCCTTTGAGTTCCCTTGAGATATCTCAAGACACGTTTTGCAGCAGTCCAATAATGCTTCCCAGGATTATTTGTGTATCTACTTAGTAAGCTAACTGCAAAAGAAATATTAGGTCGACTGCAATTGCTTACATGAAGAAGGTAGCCAATTAATTCTCTATATGGAACTCCTTCCATATCTTTTTGTTCTTCAACTATTTTAGGACACTTATCCTCTGAAATCGAATGACCAGCACAATAGGTGTAGAGACATGTTTACAATCTTGCAATCCAAACCTTTCCAGTATGCCTTGAATGCTTGATGCTTGAGTGAGTGTTTATCTCTGTCCCTATGAACTTCAATACCCAAAAACTTCCTTAACTCCCCAAGATCTGTCATCTTGTATTTTTCTTTAAGAATGCTCTTGCACTTGTTCAAACACTCGATGTCATTGGCAACCATAAAACAGTCATCTACATATACAACTATGATGCAATATTTTCCATTTTCCTTCAAAACATAAATGTTGCCATTTGTTTGCAATTTAGAAAACCCTTTTTTCTGAGATATCCGTCTATACAAAAATACCACTCTCTTGGAGCTTGTTTGAGGCCATAAATAGCTCTTTTTAGCTTTCATACTAGATTGTGTCCTGTTTCAAAGCCTTGAAGTTGTTCCATAAATATCGCCTCATTTTGTTTAGCATTTAGGAAGGCTGCACTTACATCCATGTGATGTATTTCCAGATTTTTTGCATTTGCACTTGACAAAAGCATTCTTATACTATCTAGCTTTACTATTGGAGAGAAAGTCTAGTCATAGTCTAGCCCTTTCTTCTGGAAAAAGCCCTTAGCAACAAGCCTAGTTTTATATTTTTGTCCCTTTCCATCTGCTTCTGATTTCAGCTTGTAAATCCACTTATCTTTAACCACATTTTTCCAGTTGGTCTCTCAACTAGTTCAAATGTCTGTGTTCTTCGAAAAGCCTGAATTTCTTCTTCCATGGCTTTCTGCCAGTTTGCTGATTCTTTGCTAATTTGTGACTCTTCAAAATCACATGGTACATTAGGTTCTAAAATTGCCATAATCTGATCAATTTCTACTTCATTTGCATGTCTCTTACTTTTGCCATTTGCATCTCTGCAAAAATGCTCATACTCGATATGCATGTCCTGTTTTAACTTTTCAGTTTCCATTCTTCTTTTCCTTTTTGTAGCATTATTCTCTTTCATTTCAATGCCCTGATTGTCTGGTTGAACGTCACTACCTGTACCTGCTGTATTTTCCATAACTGAATCCCAGTTATCATTGTCATCATCCATGTCAACACTAGTAGAACTATTTTGTGCACCTTCCTTTTCCTTCTCAATCTGTTTCAGCTTGTAGAGCTCCCTATCCTTATAAAGCGAGTCTTCTTCAAAGACCACATCCCTGCTCAAGATGATCTTCTTGCTTATTGGCTCATAAAATAGGTACCCCTTGTCTTCTTCATGATATCCAATGAGATATGATAGCTCGATCATCTAATTTCCTTCTATCTTCCTCTTGAATGTGAGCATAAGCAAGACAACCATAAGCTCTAAATAAATCAAAAGAAGGTTCAGTGCCATACCATAGTTTGTCTGGTGATTCCCCATGATTGTTCGAACTTGGAAGTTTGTTTTGTATTTTGGTGGCAGCCTTAAGAGCTTCCTCCCATAAAAAATTCGGTAGACCTGCATGTTTTATCATGGATCTTACAGCATTCAGCAAGGACCTATTCTTTCTCTCAGCTATCCCATTCTGTTGTGGGGTTTGAGAACAAGTAAGTTGTCTTTTAATGCCAAGATTACTGCAGTATTGTTTGAACTTATAAGAGACAAATTCTCTACCCCTATCAGTCCTTAGGTATTTGACCCTTTTCCCTGTTTGCCTTTCAACTTCTGTCTGATATTGTTTAAAAGCATCAAAAGCTTGATCTTTGGATCTTAATGTGTAGCATTTAGTATTTCTTGAATAGTCATCTGTAAATGTTATGAAGTACTTCTTCCCATGAATATTCCTTACATTTAAAGGACCACAGATTTCACTATGGATCAACTCCAAAATTTCATTTGCCCTCTTTTCAATTTTCTGAAATGGCAGCCTGCTACTTTTGCCTAAATGGCAGCCTTCACATTTAAGGGTTTCAGATTTATCTTCCCCTCCATCTATTAGACCCTTTTTGATCATATCAACAATGTTTTGGGCATTGTTGTGGCCTAATCTTTCATGCCAAAGTTTAGCATTTGGGAGATCAATTGAGTTAACCATAATGGGATCATCATTATAAAAGCCAAACAATTTCCCAAACCATTTTCCAAGAAATTTGATTTCATTATCTTTACAACATTCCTTGTCAAAATTGACTTGAAATCCAAGATCAACAAGCTGAGTTACAGAAATCAAGTTCTTGACTATATTAGGAACACACAAAACATCTTTAAGTACCACTCTCTTGCCCTCCAGATCATAGAGTTCCAAAAGTCCAGCTTCTTCAACCTTTTGCATTTTTCCATTCCCCAACTGAATAAATTTAGAACTCTCCTTTCTTCTCTCCTTCAATCTTTCCTTTGATTTTATCACGCTTCTTCAGCTCCACTATCTAGCACAAACAAATTACTGTCATATTCAGAGATAGGATCAGAATTTGAAAAAAATTTAGAGCTCTTTACCTCTTCATTCTCGTCTACCTCTTCTTCAGCCTCTTCTTCATCTCCTTCTCTTGCAATATTAACTGAGGTGGCGCTCCCCCTTCCTGCATTTCTGAAATTTTCTCTTCCTCTGGTGTTCCTTCCTCCAAAATTGCTGCCCCTTCCTCTATTACTGTTTTTATTCCTCTCGGGGCTAGAACAGTTAGTTGCAATATGGCCAAACCCTTGGCAATTGAAGCATTTAGTCTCTTTAACTGTTTTGGGGCAGTTAGCTTTGATGTGTCCATAGGCATTGCATGCAAAACAACGCCATGCTTGCCCTTTGCCTCCAGCATAAAGAATTTCAGCCTTGTTTCTAGTCTTAGGCATCATGTATATGGGAAAATTGTGGGCTTTGGATGGCCAAGTCCTACCGTGCATTGCTATGAAACATAGTGAAATCAAGGGGTGGTATGTCGTATTTCTTAAATGGCTTCGAAAATGGGACATTTTTGTTGAGAACATCCCACCGGAGGCATTGCAGGTAAGAATATACATATGGTTTAAGTGATACAAAAAATGTGGAGTGTGGCTAACCAAAATGGAGAGCTTTATGAGATGGATGAATCCAGATCTAGTAGAAATGCCTTATTTGAGAGAAAAAAAATTCACTGCATAAGAGATCACTGCGCCTAAGCTCACACCACCTAGCCATTGAGGTGGGACGATGGGGGGACATGCCGCAAGAACTCCGATTGTGCAGACTATGTGAGGAGAACACTTTAGAAGATGAGAATCATGTCATTCTATGTTGCCCAACATACCAAGACCTGAGAGACCACTATGCGGTTCGGGCAGACACCCTTATGGAATTTTTTAGTCTACCTGCAAAGGTAGTCGGTAAATTCTTAACAGATATCCTAGATTTGAGAGAACAATATGTACGAGGCTCCAACGCACTTTTAGAAAATTATGAATCATGTTTAGGAGAGGAGACCGATACTCCCACGACTGTAAGAGACTGTATAAAGGCGTGCGGTTAACAATTCCTACTGTATATAAATGCGTCTCATAGACCTGACGGTATAGTAGGCGAAAATAATCAAATTTCTTGGTTTCTTTCTCTTCATTTGCGACAAAACATCCCATCTTCCAAAAACAAATTGTGAAATAGCTAGAAGGATAAACGGTTGCTTTTCAAAATCATCATAATTTGTTCACATAAGAAATCAACTCTTAAGTAATCGTGACGACATCCATAAACTATGCCATAATCAAATGGATGGATCAAAGTCTGGTTGTGGCGGACTACGCATAGGCAATCCACCTAGAAAAAGAAATTCAAAGCAAAGAATGAGGCACTGGCAGAATCACAAGAGGTCTCTCACGTAGAGGTCCGTATTGCATGCAACTTGCAATAGCTCCACTTGCAGCTCTAGCAATGCCTCCAATAAATTTAGCCAGATTTTGCCAGTTGCAGAACCTCAGTCCACCCATCTGCATCTAATTTTGTTCGCTTCAAGACATCCATTTATGTCCGCTGCAAATTCGACCGTTGCATAATGAACCTTTGGGCAGAAAAAGCCCTATCCGATGGCTAAGCTAATTTTAATCCAAAAAAAAAACAACAAAGACGACAAGAAGAGTCATTTGGAAACCTACTGGGGCAATTTATAAAAATACTAATGTATTTGAAAAATTATGAAAGGATATTTTTTATGGAAATGATTTTGATTTATTTTTTAGCAGGGTTGCCTAAACTGAGGTACACCCATTCCTGAATTTCTAGCCTATCCACATTGCGCTCCACCTCAACAAGTTTGAATATTTTGCCTTAGATCTCTAATTTCTTACATCTATGGCTATGAAATTTAGAAAAATCTAAAGAAATTACCTCCCGCTCAATGCTCTCGGCTCGCCCTTGCTTCTCTGTTTTTCTCCTCCCTGGATTTTCACAAGTAGGTATCAGCAGATTGTCCGAGCTTCTTCCTGAGTTGCGAAGAAATGCTTTTCTATATTCAATTATTTCTAGTCTATTTCCTTTTGAATAGAAAACACACATGCATGGAAATGTTTTTCTTCGATTCTGTAACAGATTTATTGGCTTTGGGTCGGTAAGCTTTTATTTCTGACTTGTTACTGTTACAGGGTAAGGATAAGCAACGGCTTCATCCACAAGCACCATTGAATTCGACCATCTATTTAAGATCTCATTGACTGGTGACTCTAGTGTTTGCATCTCTGTCTGCTCAGAGGACTTTGTACTTCATTGAGGTACATGCTTTCCAAACCATCTAGCCACAACTATGGGGAGTCTCATTTGGTATCCATAATTATAGCTTTCTCTTTCAACTAGAATGCTAATGGCGTATAAATCTAGTAGATGTAGGTTGGATGCTGATACAGGAAGACAAATTTTTCAATAGTGTGACATCAAAATAGGAGGTATAACTTAAGACTTTCTGAGCTGGTGCGCATTGGATTTACTAACAAATTTTTTTTTTCACTTTAGCTAAGCTTAGAGCATCTTTGCTGGATTCTTTGTGGCACAAATCTTTCCAAAAGCTGAGCTTGGAGCTTCCTTATTGACTCCTGTGGCACCTCTGTCTGCTCAAAGGGCTATATGAGTTCTGCTTTAACCATCGTTATTGAGACACTGTCACGAACCTAACCGAAGAACACGGAACTGAAATACATGGAAACAGAAATACCGAGGTGGACATCAAGATCTGGCAAGAATATATTATACAATGATCAAGAGTACAACGGCCCAAAAGCGCTCAGGATTACAGAGCAAATGCGCGAAGGCGCTCAAGGAACAAGGCAAGAAACAGGGCAGGCGCTCAGAAGGTC
>JAANSK020294935.1:0-10289 GCA_011763485.2 Isoetes engelmannii
CCGAATTGAGGAAGCGCCAAGGATACTGATTATAAAGTCTTTAGAGTTGTCATTGATGCTGCAGCAAAATCATCTCCAAATATTAAGGCTCCCAGCCTTCTTTCTGATGAACTGAGAAAAGCGATTTCTGTGTTTTATGATTTTGCAGATTTAAGGATTCGTCGCCATCAAATGTCTCATCCTTTTGAGCAGATCGATAATAATTTACCAGAAAACTTATCTTTATCGTTAAAAATCCTTGAAGAATACACGCAAACCCCTTTCGAGCAGATTGATAATAATTATTCGGAAAACTTGTCTTTGTCCTTAAAAATCCTTGAAGAATACATGCAGGCGCTAGAGTCTAAAGGGAAATTTCAGCTTTAGCAAGCTACATTTGATACAAGGAGGAGAAAGAAAAGATGTCAATCAAAGATAAAGATAAAGACAAAGATAAATATTTTAACGTCACGCCTCTAGGCAGCATCCAATTGGACATGTGGCGGCAGTACAAAAGGGACTGAAGTCCTGGAAACAGTACATAGGGACCGAAGTCCTGAAGAACAGAAAGGGGACCGTAGTCCTGGAACAAAACACCAAAACATCAAATATTTGTGCTATGTGCATGCTTATAGTTTACGATTATGTGTCTATGAATATCCCAGCCATGGATCGTGAGGCCACTGGTCACGAATGATCGCGGCCCCTCCCCTGTACACCGCCCATTTCCGTTGTAATCTGGCTTCCCGTACTTTGCAGAGCTCTTCCCTTCGGCAACTCAACTGCAGTAGCGTAAGGTCTTTCTGAACTGAGAAATTAGTATTCCGAAGATGGCTGCCATGCTGTAGCACATGTAACCTGTCTTGCCGTGCCCGAAAGCGGACCAAAATATGGCGTGGCCGGTCTGGCCGCTGAACGCCAACCCTGCAGGCTGTCTCAATGCGTGGGCATGGAATATGCATGGTATCTGTGAAGAAGTGCTCAGCCTCCTCTATATCTGATCCGCTACTGGACTCAGGGAATCCGACAATCCGCAAATTCAAGGTCCTGTCCTCCAAATTCGCACTACGCCCCCGGTATGGGGACTATCTGAAGGGAATGCTGAATTGGAGGCCTCTGCCAGCTCCTTCTGAATAGCAATCTCTGTATAGGACGGGACGACAGTCTGAGTGGCTGCGTCCACAACTTCTCTAACCAGAGGAACATGTGAAGTCAATATAGAGGAATAGAGCTCTGTAAGATATGCATACAAGGCAGGTTTATCAATGTAAGCACGGTCTCCTTCGAAATCCACGCACGTCCAAAAATGATTGACAGCCTCCTGATTGGGTAACTGCATCTCTAATTCATGGAAAACTGCAATCTCGATGCTGGCCTGACTAGATGCTGGCCGTGCCCGTTTGCGGGCCTGTTCACGCTCTGCTCTAGTCATATATGAGTTGTTGATGCTGCCGAAAAGTAGGGCCTGTGCAAACTTTGGGCCTGTCGAAAACTAGGGCCTGCCGAAAACTAGGGGATGCCAAAATCCGAAAACCTGGTGATTCTAATCGGGTGACAGACCTAGTGATTCTGATCGAGTGACAGTCCTGGTGATTCTAACCTGGCGATTACATGGACCTGGCGATGCTGAGGACCTGGCGATGCTGAGGACCTGGCGATGTAGGCTGGAGCAGCGTTCTGCTGGGCGTATGGCCAAATCGCGACCGTCGCCTTCTGTTAGCGCAATTAGACCACCGCCTTCTGTTAAGCAATTGAGGAAGGAAGGAAGGATTAACGTCGCGCCACAAAGGCGGCATCCAAAGGACATGCGACAGCACAGTACAAGGGGGACATAGTAGTATGATATTTTTTTTAACTAATCATGGAATCCATGTCACTTTTTCCATACAAACTACAATAAATGTTTGTCCAGATCTTGATTACTTTAAATGGCTTAGTAATCTATGGACAATTAGAGAAGAGAACAACGAAGCAATCAAAGAGAAAAATGAAGCAATTGAGGCTTCACTAGAAGACCTGGCAGTATGATAATTTTCATTTCTTAGAGAGCTTTCTTACATACATGGCATTGTGGTTCCTTATAATATTACTGAATATTAGTCTTCTCAGATTTGCTCCTCATGGTTCAGGGTCAGTAATTTCCTTAAATTTCAGATCTCAGGCAAGAATGTTTAAATTGTGCTTTGTTTTTCCACATGGACATTGATGCCTTCTAATGTTTTTTGAGCTTGCATGCATTGCTGCCTTACCATTAGGCCCAATATAAAACAAGATATAGCAAGATTTTTTGAGCTTGCATGCATTGTTGCCTTAACATTTGGATCCAATATAAAACAAGATTTAATTGAACATGACCTTAGATTTATCTAGCAAGCTAATGGTTTTTATGTTGCCTCATTGTTTTTTTAGCTAAAGGTTTTTCTATTGCCTCATTGTTCTTTTAGTTGGTTCCATGTTAGGGGATCCCACATTAAAGATTTCTCAACATATTTTCTGTGGCTATTTTCCAGACCAAGTAACTAATAATTTTTTCTAAAGTTATGGCACTTTACAAGGGGCCAATCTCATTCATGGTATTCTCATTCTAGCACAATGATGCATGATATTGTATAATTTAAAAAAAACTAGCAGCTAAATGTTCCTTAAGATATTACACGGTGGCTCCCTATGGCAATTGTAATTGTGCAAAGTTCATCTGCAGTTGCAATAAAAGTTTCCTTTCAACAGGAAGCAAGAAGCATATGATCTGTTCCTTATAACAGGAAGCAGCAAGCATAGAATCTTCAAAATGTCTGTTTTTACAACCATGGATATGGTTTATGATCAGATTCGTTGAAGATGGGATGAGAATCTCGTGGCCTCAAAATTCTCTCTAGAGCCTCAAAGTCACCGGTGCCTTGGAATCTAGTCGCTCTTCTTGAGCCTCGCTCACCAAACAGGCTCTAGTCTCCAAAGCCCACAAGCTCATGATTGTTCGCTAATTCAAATACTACCTCCTTTGTAAGCCTCGCCCATTCCTTCTCACCAGAAAGCCTTTGTATTTAAAAATGAAGCCCCCAATGCTTTAAACATCTCAGAGGACGTGGAAATGTTCTCACACCTCTAGAACTGTCTCTCGATAGGTTTCCAACTCTCTCACAGGGATAGATCAGCACAATACATGAGAAAATACTTCATTTATCCAAGAAAAATCAAAAGATCATTCCCTATGCAGAATATATCCAGCAATAGTCGCATTTCAAAAGAAATCACATTTTGGTTTGATGCCATCTATGTGCATCTTTTCAAAGCAATCTAGAGCCAGAATACAATAACTTCACTGAGTTCTCCACATCCTGCATACTGTATCATATTCCTTTTAAGTGAGCAGCCATCTCACAACATATCACAAACTACAGTACTAATGCGTGTAGCTGCTTCCAGCAAAGCCCATGCTAAAATTACTTAAACATCTAAACAATCACACACTTCTCTTTACTTGTAGACCGCTGCTTATATACATCCAAGCTACAAAGAGCCCTCATCGCTCCAAAATACTTTTCGTCGATCCCGACCCCGTAAAGCTCTAGGCATAAGGGTCCCAAAGGAAGACCGAAGCATCCCAAAATAACCATCTGAAAGTTTCTGAACAGATGATTGACCACAGATCTCATAATCAATATAAAGGTCAAAAAGCATAGATACAAGACTAATTTGATGTGACAAGACATAGTTTTCTTCCCACTTCGGCAACCTGCTTAAAACATCTACGTTGACCTGCCAACAGTGAATCCAGCACGTTACATATGAAGAAACAAAATGCTGCAGACTGCTGTTCGTTCAGAGCTTACTTTTGACTCCATTGCACGTAGGTCATTGAACCATTCAAAATTATGCACGCCAGGAACAGGACTTTCTGCAACATCCAATACTCCAGGTGGTGCAGGAGGTAAAGGAGGTGCACCACCTCCAGATAGCAAGCACAAATTGAAAAGTGGAGCACCAACAGGATAGTCAATCCTTATTTTGATCTGTCAACAAACAAAACCCTGCCTAAATAAACACATAAAAGCAGTGATCTCCAGAGAGTTCGACTGGCTTTATTTGAAGAGAAATAAACTAAGTTGCCAACCAAAATGCAAACAATCATCCCTCCAGTGAAATCCCATGGAGCAAAATAAACAAATATTGGCACTAGCATGAGAATGTAAGCCACAAGGATTTGCATAATACCTGAGCCTCCAATTCAAAATTTCTTCCTCCATCTTCTCTCTTAAATATCGCTTTAAATGATCGGTCTGCATAACTTTTCCAGTGTGGTCTACAATATGGATTGTCGGAAGTCATTGACATCTGTTCTGGCTCTTCAATAACACCCGATATTTCCATGGCATCACCTAATGGAGAATCTACATCCAGGGACGGGGATGGAACTTCTAGGATGGCGGTGTAAGCTTGTCCTCTGCTGAGAGAGCTATCAGAAGCAGAGAGCCTTCGTAATCCCAGTTTCCCAACATTCATAGAATTTCCTAGGTCAATGGATGGTTGCTTTAATTTTGTTTCTTCCAATGCTAAAATCTCATTATCAGGTTGGATTGTTTTTTTATCTCCCTCTATATTCCTCTCTGGTGCTAAAATAGATGTTGCCAGCGCAGATGGGAGCTCTCCATCCTCCCTTCCTGTCTCCATTTCAAGCAAACCCCCACCAGATCCTGATTCAGCTCCATTTACAGCAACCAAATTCTCAAACCTTTCTACCTCACTCCAGCTACTGAGATGACACTTTGGTGTATGGGATGCCCAAGGAACTGTCGTGAACTTCAGAGATGGCAAACTCAGTTTTCTCAAGCATTCAAGTTGTTCCCTGTATATCATTCCATTTATTTCTCAAAACTTTTACCATAATCCCTTTTTAGTTTATCTTACTGATCATCTTGTCTGGAAACAGGACAACCAATAGATAAACTAAATAACCTAAACTAAAACCCTTGCTCCTGATTAGCTAAACCTAACATAATTGGTATAAGTACTTCAAGACAAAGAAGCAAATATCACCTTAAAGCCAATTGTGCTTTCTTCCTTGCACGGAGCTGCTGCAGCACTGTCTGCACACGATGTTCTTGGCGATACATTGCTAAGCCAGATGATATTGAAACTGTCTTTGAAACTTCATTTATCTTTGAAAACAAAGGTTCCTGCATGACTGGGGGTTTCTCTGGAAGGATGTCAATGCCTGCCAGATGTTGAGCCCACTTATAACAATATGATGTCTGGCTCTCCCATTGCAAGCTTTCGCGTTCAACAATGAGCTTTGCCGCCTACAACAGAACTTCCATGAGTTAAAACTGGAGGACGAAGGTCTAATTCTAATAATAATAGGCCAAAAAAATATTTACCTGGCTTGGTAACTCCCCCCCAGTATCATCCGGAAATAGATTGGCTAGAAGGTTTCTCTCGCCATCTGCTGTAGTATCTAAGCCTACACAAACAACATTCAGCTTCTGTATGTATTCAAACTTAAGAGAGAGTAGCTTTGCAACATTTTCTCCTCCACTACACTCATCATCATATATTTGAAGCACCACAGCGAGAGGGTGGGTTTGAAAAGTCTGTGTTGCTTGAATAACCTCCTTCTGTTGTGTCTTCCTGGCACGCTTACGTCTCCTTTGAGAATCATCATCATCTTCCCCAGCATCCTCATCAACCTTCCCTTCTTCTACAATGGTGGTTCCTGCAGAAAGAAAACATTGTCAATTGTAAGTAGAACACCATGATAGACAATAAAAGGTTTCCCAGATAATAAATACGATGATCATTTCTGTGCAAAAATAATCTGTGCAATGCTCACCAGTCTCCTTCAATGCTTGTTGCCGCAGAACAGCTTGCGCATCTTTTGCACTTCCAGATACTTCCACGTCAATAGCCTCCCCAAACGCCTCCTTCTGTGACAGTAGCTGCGAGTACAAAATATAGAGTGGCGGTGGAAGCAAGTCTGCAAGCAGATGCTGCTTCATGCGTTTTGTATATGAAATTCCAAGATGGTTCTGTACTGGCAAAGATGCCTTCCTCAAGCTTTTCAAGTGTGAAGGAAGGCTGGAAAGGAATTTTTTCCGATTGACAATACTCTCTTGAAGACTTTTTTTACGTGCTTCTAGTAGCTCCCTTTGCTTGTAAAGCTCTTTCCTCTGCAAAAGCACCATTCAGCATATCATGCAGAGCTATAGAACATTAATGACATAAAATTTTATGAGTACAGTACATTAATGTCCCAATTACATACTGAAATGCTCTCATGGAAAATATGCATTTGCCATAGAAATAAATCAAATATAGTTCTTATGTATGTTCCATGTTTATTATTGAGAAAAATTTTATCACTTGATACTCTCTTCATGAGGATGTCCTTACCTGGTACATCTCATAGTTAAGACGTTGCATCATGATCTTGTGAGGATCATTCTGCACAAGATCGGTCTTCTGAGGATCATTCTGCACAAGATCGGTCTTAAAATCTTCCGGCGCACTTCTGAAAAACTCATCTTCTGGCACGAGCTCTATGTCAGGATATTTTGATTTGAAATCTTTGCAAGCCTTGATAGCTTTCAAATAATGATTTTTTTCATATAAAAGATTGTGAAGGCGAAGGGTTGTCTGATCCAATGGATTTTTTGCAGACTCTGTTTCGGACTTCACCCGATCTTCTTCTTGAAGAATTATTCGGTTGATCTGCAATGATAAACAGCAACAATTTAAAACAATAAATACTTTATTCTTGCAACCTATAGTCCGCAGACTTCATGTAGTTTGTATGATTATGTTCCCGTCATAAATTAAAATTGATTAGTTATGCCTTCATCATTCTAGTACTCATTTGAAAATACGCTGTTGCATATTAAACTAAAGACAATGCTTGTTCATCTAGTAAATTATCACATGAGTGGTAGTTGGCATGAAGCATAAGAGAATGCCTTCCAGTCAATGTCTTGGAGTTCCTCTCCTTTGAAAATGTCATGTCATATACTAAATTCCATTAACTACCCTATTGAAGATTGTAAAAGGAAATAGGGCACTCAATCTAACCTGCCGCAAGTTCATGAACATAACAGAAGCTTCGGTGATAAGCTCGCGCAACTCTGTCTTGGGCTTGCCTGACTTCTTCACCAGTAGCATCTTCGCTAATGTATCTTCTATGGATGACCTTGTTTCCGCCAACAAGTCATACGAAGTCTGCGCCATCTTCTACCTCCTCTTATAGCTAAATAAACATATGAAGTAATAATGCCGGAGCAAGAAATAGGAGGTCTCAGACTCGACAAAGCCAGGGAGCAACTAGAAAAATGCCCACCGTTGCAAATATGCCATCGCAGACCTGAACCCTGTAGACAGCCCAAACTAAGGGGTCGAAGATATTTACGTTTCACAGGGTGAGTTCACACCACGGTCAAAGTTAGTTAAGTTAATAATTTAAACTTAAGGGGTTGGGTTCCCATTACCTTTGTTAGAGTTTCAGTTAACGTCAAACGGGTTAAGGTTGGACGGTCCCTAGTTAGTAGGTTCGGTGTTGGGCAAAGTTAGATGGCCCTATAGGAAAATTTTCTGCTCATGTTAGCCTCAATAGGAAATGGAAAAATTCAGCCCGAAACTTCCTACAGTTGCAATTTAGAATAGGAACTTGAAGCATTTCTAATCAAATTCATCCTAAACGTAATTACCTTCCTCAACAATTCATAAAAATACTAGAAAAGGGGTCGCCCTGACAGGCGGCCCCTTTTCTTTTACACTCCTTGGCTCGGCCCCGGCCTCCGGCCGGGGCCTTGCCTCAATTTGGACAAATGCACGCCCATCCATGCATAATTATAATTTTCATGGAACACCTATGTGTTAGAGCGGTTGATCTCTTCTATTTTGCACTAACTCCTCAGCTCACTGCCTCCGTTTGGACAATTGCCCATCCGCATATACCTATAATTTCCATGCAACACTTTCGGAGATACCTATGTTACTCATCACCATTGTCAATTCATGAGAATTCTAAAGTACTATACTAACGTTACTCCACGACCATTGATCAATGCACACCTATTACCCCACATTGTTCTTGCTCAGCCATGCACGCCCATGCACACACATGCTACTACCAATTTAAAGTATCACCCATCAAGAAATTAATGGCATTTATTACCCATGATAAGGAGACTTCATGTTACTACCATGCACACCTATACACACACATCTTGTTATCAATTTTAAAGTATCACCCATGAGGATAATACTGATAGTATTGTATTTCCAGTTCTAAAGGATCACTCATGAGGAGCTTACTCACACCTACCATCAACTCCTCACACCTACCAATATGGAAACAGGGTCGCCCTTTTAATGCTCCTGCTGACACGTATCAGACCCCTACATTCCGGAATGGAAGTTGGGTCTTCCAATTCCGGACGACTGGTTCAACCGGTTAACAAAATTACTAACAACTAGTCATCGAAGAAATGGCCTGTGAAGGATATTCTTGAGCATGCGTATTTTCCTCTTCCTTTTCCTTCACGGAACTAGGCTCTGCTTCTTTTTGCCCAAGAAGAGGTTCGTCCTCTTCTTTTTTCTTTGCTTCTTCGTTATCCTCTGTTTTTTTGCAAGAG
This sequence comes from Isoetes engelmannii, assembly GCA_011763485.2. NCBI lineage: Eukaryota > Viridiplantae > Streptophyta > Lycopodiopsida > Isoetales > Isoetaceae > Isoetes > Isoetes engelmannii. The sequence continues at coordinate 8,601 of JAANSK020294935.1, forward strand.
TAAACCCTGGAAGCAGATTCGGCTTTCACCTGCAATGAAGAAATGAGCAACAAATTGTATAGGGGAATGGAGGTTGGGGCCTCTATTCCAGGTTTTCAGGTGGGGTCCTGCGACCGGCGTTAGCCGGGAGCGGGTCACCTGGAAACCTGGAATGGAGGCCCCAACCTCCATTCCCCTACAAAATAGAAATAGGGGAGGTGTTTTTGTGATCCGAGAGATTAGGTGAAAGTTTCTGGCAGATCCGACAGATTAGGGGAGAGTTTTGACGGATTCAAGAAGGTTTAGACTTCATCAGATCGATCGTTATGTGGAAACAGAGTTTAAAGAGTTTTTTACACAGGCCGTTGAACAGAATCTACAAAGAACAGAGTTTTTAAAGATTTCTTGGAGAAAATCTTCAAAGTTTTCGCCAGATTCGGTAAATAAACTCTCGTGCTACCTGCGAAGATCATGCAAACTGTTATTCAGCAACAAACAGAAAAATAAGAGAGGAAAAAACAGAGGTTTAGAGGGCGTAAATCATGCACGAACTGAGGTCAAGAGTAAATCCGGCAAGAAAAGAGAAGATCCTCAGCACAGAGCACAAAAAGACGGCCGTTTTGCAAGCTTGCAATGTCTGAAAAAACCAAATCCGATATTCAGAGTTTTCTTGCTATCAGATCCGGCAAACTCTGTTTGCAGAGTTTTCTTGCTATCAGATCTATCAGACTTGCGCTCCTTCTACTGCAAGCGGCGTGAAGATCGCTGCGTGAAGAGCAAACGGTAAGAACCATAACCTGCGGCTACCCTAACCTAAAAACAAAATCCAAGAACCCTAACCTGCATAGCCGGTCATGCGAAATACATCAACCCTACTTCCATTCCGATTTATTGGGCTATGCCACGTGTCGCTACGAAAATAAAAACGCCGACCCTATTTCTATTTTGTAAGGAAGTTGGATGATCTGTGGCTATAAGAGCAGCTTCTGCCTCTGATTCTTGGGGGCACTGGCGAGCACTCTGCAACACACTTGATTGTGGCTCAGAATGATGCCAAACAGAGCATCCAGGGGATGAAACTTGAGAAGCACAGGGGATTCTTGAAGCACACAGGTGGATTCGGCTGGATTCATGTGGCCATTTTTCACAGAGCTGGGCCGTGATCTTCACTGCGCTTTCTGCTGGAATAAAGCTCTAATAAGCACAGGAAGCTATGGCGATGGCCTCGGCAGCAGATCTATGATGCGTTTCTTTGATTTCATTTTGTCTCCGGCCATAGATTTTGAACGAGGTGGAGGCAGCATCGTGTGTCATGGATAACTACAAGAAACTAGAGAAGGTACTTACGGTAAAGGCATTTATGGGCTCGTGAGAAGAGCATCGGCCGTCTTGTTGCCCTCAAGAAGACGCGCCTCGAGATGGAAGAGGAAGGAGTCCCTTCTACATCCCTGAGCGAAGTTTCTTTACTCCAGATGCTTGTGTTTTCTGAAGCGGCCATAGCCAGAAAAAAACACCGTAAAGAAAAAAACACTGCACAGAAGCACAGAAAACAGAGCTTATCGCCCGTGCTTTATCGCCGGAGTAGAGCCATCGCCGCAGGGGAAAGAGGGGGGCAAATTTTGCTCCCCTGTTACCATATTGATAGGGGAAGGGAGTTGGGTCTCCCTTTCCGGTTAATCCGGTGACCCGCTCCCGGCTACCGCCGGTCGC
>JAANSK020294946.1:0-10289 GCA_011763485.2 Isoetes engelmannii
CGCTTCTTGCATGTGGATTATTATTGAGAGGATGTAGATTATCATTGAAAGCATAAGATCGTTGCTATGGATTGTTATTGGTTGCGAAAACATCCTCACAAAGGTACTATTGTGAGGATGTTTATAAAATATTTAGTTTCAAACTCAAAACTAGTGTTTGTAAATATCTTTAGAATAAAAATTATTAAGATATATAAATAAAGTCTGTAGTATATGTAATATAACTAGAGTATACATAGATATGTATATACAGTAAGTGGCGGCAATAATTGTTTGTTTTTCTTTTAAATTAAAAAATCATTTAGAAAATTTAGTTATATCTAACATTATCAATTTATTTTTAACAAATTTATCTCTCTTATATGCAAGCTCTTGCTTGTAGATAATTTTTATAGTTTGGTCTATATTAATATATTAAAAAAAAAAAGAAATTAAATCAACATTTATCATTTCTCTTGCATTATGGAATTCTGTTGAAATTTTAAAATTTTTGTTTTGGTATGTTATGGGAGAAGTCACTTTTTTTGCTTAAAAAAAAAAAAAAAAAACCATGAACATGTCATGTGCATTGAACAACTTCCCCATAACACACCAAAATAAAGGTTTTAAATATTTTTTTATAGATAATAACTTTTTTCTTTGAAACATAACTTGTATTGTACAAAGAACAAAGATTTTAAAACTATTTTTGGTTTCTAAATTCCATTTGGCAACAGGCAAAAGTCAACAGGCATAAGTCAAAAGTCGGGACATGAACAAGTAGATGGATTGATGAAAAAACTGAATTTTGAATTGATAATTGATCAAAAACTTTGTGCTTCCACACTTAAAAAATAAGGGTGCCTTTTTTTAATTTAAAAATATCGTAATATAAAACAGCTTAAAACCCAAAAAAAGCTCCATCTGAAACCAAAAAAAAGCTACATCTAATTAGCTCCCCTGGAAGGCAAAAAGAGAACCTAGCATTTCTCAAAAACACAACGTACCGTAAAATAGCTTCGATCTATCCTAAAAAGCTCTGGGTCAATGCCGTTTAGATATTTGGCATAGGGGAAAATGTTTATACTCAAAACTTGTTTAAAGTCGAAAGGCATGATTATTTGTAGGACACTGTTTTGGGCGATGGATGAATTTATATTGCAGAGGAAAAAAAGTATTTATAATTGTATTTTCAAGGATGATTAGTATTATAAGACATAACAGACTAAATCTTGATGTTGAGATTAAATTTGGCTATCAATTTGATTTTTCAAAGTCAAACTAGATGTGAAGTTTTTCTTGGTTCGTTGTCTTCAATCTAGATGTGTAATTTCATTGATACTGTCGTGACTAAATTAATCTTCTAATTTTAGGATTTCCTTAATCAGACCCAGTTTAAGGTTGTTTGTTCAGAGACACATATTATAACCATTCAATTATTGCACACGAAGCATGTTTTGGAATTTGGATTTGTATATAGCCAGGCCGAGCTTCATTTCCTCCTGTATGCTTCATTTGTTCAAGCCTGCAAGTGAACATAGTATGGTATGAAACAGACTGAGATTTTGCATTAATGAGATTTCCCTCATTAATTCATGAGAGAATTTATTAATTAATTCTTGAGATGTATTGTAGATGTGGGTCGTTATGGAAGTACATAAGGGTTTTGACAGCCTGCACCATAAAGATGTGTACTCTTGGACTATCATGATTGCTTTTGTGGAGCTGAATAACAAAAGCATTGCAGTTGATTTCAATGAGATGCAGATGGGAGTTTGAAACCCAATATTACATCCTAGAATGTCATGATTGCTTCTTATGCACATTATGGGCATTTGACTGAGGCATTTCAGTTATATAGAAACATGCAAAGAGAAGGCATTATGCCAAGTAAGATCATCTTTGTCACTTGTTTAAATGTATTCACTAAAGTGGATCTTCCACAAGGTTAGCTTATTCATGCCAACGTTGATGGCATCACTTTGCAACCGGACACTGTTATCGGAATTGCACTTGTCATTATATATAGCAAGATTGGTATTCTACAAGATACATGGGGGATCTTTATGATTAGATAACTATTTGGAATGTGGTTGCTTGGACTGCTGTAATTGCAAGTGTTGTCCAACATAAGTATTCAAAGATAACTTCTCAACTATTTGGACAGATGCTGCAAGAAGGGTTGAACCCAGATAAGGTCACTCTCAGCACTGCCCTTGATGCATGTTCTGAAAGGTCAGCTTTCTTGAATTTTGTTTCACCTTGACGGATTTAAAAGAGGGCAAGCTGGTACATGTATACTAAGTTGTCAGTGGACATGAGCTAAAAGCTATAATTGGGTAGTAATAGGTGTTTAGATCAGGCAAATGGAAGGGTTTTGTGGAGCACCATGATTGTAGCATATGCAGAGCTCGGAGCAGCTGTATTGGATGTCTAATGGAAACATTTTATGCAATTTCGTGCAATTAAATTGGATGATGATATGACATTTAGTGGTATTTTAAGTGCTTTGAGTCATGCAGGACACTTGGAAGAATCTATTTCGTATTTCAAAGTTATGATAGATGGCTTTGTATACAAGTGCTGGGCATACTGTTGAAATATTGAAAGTTAAAGTTCTGCAGAGTCACTCCTTCTCCACTCTATGATTGGAGGTTTAAAACTGGAGCTAGACACAAGAACTCCAATACAAGTGCTATGCATACTAGTAACTAGTAACTTAGGTAAAAAAACAAAATACAGTTGAAATATTCAAGATTAAATTTTGCAGACTCATGCTTTAAGTTTTTCTTTCGAAGTAAGTGGCATTTTTTATAGTGACATTCAACTGCATGAAACGGCCTTTTATTGCCACTCAACCAAGACATAAGATAGAGAACACAAAAATAAATTGTTTTAAATTATAAGAATCGTTAAAAAAAAAAACTATATATATTTAATATCAAATAAAAAGTTTATAAAATATTTAGTTTCAAACTCAAAACTAGTGTTTGTAAATATCTTTAGAATAAAAATTATTAAGATATATAAATAAAGTCTATAATATACGTAATGTAACTAGAGTATATATAGATATGTATATACAGTAAGTGGCGGCAATAATTTTTTGTTTTTCTTTTTAATTAAAAAATCATTTAGAAAATTTAGTTATGTGTAACATTATCAATTTATTTTTAACAAGTTTATCTCTCTTATATGCAAGCTCTTGCTTGTAGATAATTTTTATAGTTTGGCCTATATTAATATAGTAAAAATAAAACAAATTAAGTCACCATTTATCAGTTCTCTTGCATTATGGAATTCTCTTGAAATTTTAAAATTTTTGTTTTGGTATGTTATGGGAGAGGTTGCTTTTTTTGCTAAAAAAAAAATAAAAAAAAATCATGGACATGTCATGTGCATTGAACAATTCCCCCATAACACACCAAAATAAAGGTTTTAAATTTTTTTTATAGATAATAACTTTTTCTTTGAAACATAACTTGTATTGTACAAATCACTAGAACAAAGATTTTAAAATTATTTTTGGTTTCTAAATTCTATTTGGCAACAGGCAGAAGGCAACAGGCATAAGTCAAAAGTCGGGACATGAAGAAGTAGATGGATTGATTAAAAAACTGAATTTTGAAGTGATAATTGATCAAAAACTTTGTGCTTCCACACTTAAAGAATAAGGGTGCCTTTTTTTATTATTTTAAAAATATCATAACACAAAACAGCTTAAAACCCAAAAAAAACTCCATCTCAAACCAAAAAAGCTACATCTAATTAGCTCCCCTTGAAGGAAAAAAGAGAACCTAGCATTTCTCTGAAAACACAACGTACCGTAAAATAGCTTCGATCTATCCTAAAAATCTTTGGGCCAATGCCATTTAGATATTTGGCATAGGGGAAAAATGTTTATATTCAAAACTTGTTTAAAGTCAAAGGGCATGTTTTGGGCGATGGATGAATTTATATTGCAGAGGAAAAAAAGTATTTATAATTGTATTTTCAAGGATGATTAGTATTATAAGACATAACAGACTAAATCTTGATGTTGAGATTTATCTGAATTTGGCTATCAATTTGATTTTTCAAAGTCAAACTAGATGTGAAGTTTTCTTGGTTCGTTGTCTTCAATCTAGATGTGTAATTTCATTGATACTGTAATGACTAAATTAATCTTCTAATTTTAGGTTTTCCTTAATCAAACCCAGTTTAAGGTTGTTTGTTCAGAGACACATATTACAACCATTTAACTATTGGACACAAAGCATGTTTTAGGATTTGGATTTGTATATAGCCAGGAGCTTCATTTCCTCCTGTATGCTTCATTTGTTCAAACCTGCAAGTGAACATAGTATGGTATAAAACAGACTGAGATTTTGCATTAATGAGATTTCTCTCATTAATTCATGAGAGAACTGATTAATTAATTCTTGAGATGTATTGTAGATGTGGGTTATGATGGAAGCACAGAAGGTTTTTGACAGCCTGCACCATAAAGATGTGTACTCTTGGACTATCATGATTGCTTTTGTGGAGCTGAATAACAAAAGTATTGCAGTTGATTTCAATGAGATGCAGATGGGAGTTTGAAACCCAATATTACATCCTAGAATGTCATGATTGCTTCTTATGCACATTATGGGCATTTGACTGAGGCATTTCAGTTATATAAAAACATGCAAAGAGAAGGCATTATGCCAAGTAAGATCATCTTTGTCACTTGTCTAAATGTATTCACTAAAGTGGATCTTCCACAAGGTTAGCTTATTCATGCCAATGTTGCTTTCATCACTTTGCAACTTGACACTGTTATCGGAACTGCACTTGCCATGATATATAGTAAGATTGGTATTCTACAAGATACATGGGGGATCTTTATGACTAGATAACTATTTGGAATGTGGTTGCTTGGACTGCTGTAATTGCAAGTGTTATCCAACATAAGTATTCAAAGATAACTTCTCAACTATTTGGACAGATGTTGCAAGAAGGGTTGAACCCAGATAAGGTCACTCTCAGCACTGCCCTTGGTGCATGTTCTGAAAGGTTAGCATTCTTGAATTTTGTTTCACCTTGACAGATTTAAAAGAGGGCAAGCAGGTACATGTATATAAGTTGTCAATGGACATGAGTTAAAAGCTATAATTGGGTAGTAATAGGTGTTTAGGTCAGACAAATGGAAGGGTTTTGTGGAGCACCATGATTGTAGCATATGCAGAGCTTGGAGCAGATGTATTTGCTGCTAATGGAAACATTTTATGCAATTCCATGCGATTAAATTGGATGATGATATGACATTTAGTGGTATTTAAGTGCTTTGAGTCATGCAGGACACTTGGAAGAATCTATTTCGTATTTCAAAGTTATGATAGAATGCCTTTGTATACAAGCGCTGGGCATACTCTTGAAACATTGAAAGTTAAAGTTCTGCAGAGTCACTCCTTCTTCTCCACTCTATGATTGGAGGTTTAAAACTGGAGCTAGGCACAAGATATCCGATACAAGTGCTATGCATACTAGTAACTAGTAACTTAGGTAAAAAAACAAAATACAGTTGAAATATTAAAGATTAAATTTTGCAAACTCATACCTTCTTTCCCACTCTATGATTGGAGGTTTAAAACTGGAACTAGGCATAAGAACTCCAATACAAGTGCTTGCATACTAGTAACATGTAACTTAGGTAAAAAATCAAAATACAGTTGAAATATTGAAGATTAAATTTCTGCAGTCTTCTCCACTCTATGATTGGAGGTTTAAAGCAGTCGCTATGGAGGTTTGAACTAGAGCTAGCATAAGGACTCCAGTGGAGGTAGTACATGATATGTCAGGCTGGAGAAACAACCTTTGGACCAGAACTTATATCCTCTTCTTGGATTGATGACAGGATACATGGAATCTGTGTTCTTCCCAAACATCTTCTCTTGCATCAAAGCTCCAATTCCTTTAAAAGCATATTTACTTTAGGAGCCTTTTCATAAAGGCATTGCCTTTGAATAAAGGCATCAGCTAACATCCCTTATCAATACAAGAAATTTATCGGGGGCCTTAGCCGCCGCAAACATTTCTTTAGTCCTAACCTTGTGAAGTTGGATGTCTAATAAGTTTCGACGCTTGTTTAGTAAGGAATGTATGAAAGTTCCCATACTTGTAATGTAGACTAATGTTAAGTAGTTTCATGTTTTCTTTGTGGATATGGCCACATTGCAATCTACTCGTCTACGACAACATTACATCATCCATGCATTATTTAGTAGTTGGCTTGGAATTATTGTCTCTATAGTAATAAATAATGATCTACTTTTACAACACAACTGAAGGTACCTAAATTCCCTCAGAATAAACTATGCCATATGCGTGCAACATAAGAATCAAATTTAGCTAACAATGTTGTGATAATAGACGTTCAAGCATGAAGGATTTCAATATTCAATGCATTGAAGACCAATAACAACACAATTCTTATGTGCTTAGTAATAGTGTCTTGCTCATTGGAACATGTATCACTAGTTTACCTCAAATAACAACTATATAAATTCAAGCCGATCGATAAAATTATCCTATCTAGACATGTCTAAATAAAAAAGTCGGAGAGATAAGGCATTTTGTGAAAACCTTAAGGCCTTCTTCAAGATCACCATGTTGCAATCGTACATAGCATTCCATGAGCGTCTAGACATTCCTAATATTTTCTCAGAATCCTTGAGATTCTTCAAGTTAGTCCATCATATTAAGAATATAATTTTAAATATTGGACTTTGATCTAGATAGTTGAACTATATATATTGTTGGTTTTGCATGTATATGATTATCTGCTATCAATATTTTGTCCCTAGAAATTATAATATGATGCTAGAAATCTATTTGGCTAGAATCTACAATACGCAGGCCATACCAATTCCAAATGCACCCCAAATTTGTAATGTCTATTCTTCCTGCACAACTAGTATAGAACCTAGATTCTACATTGAAATGACAAATGACTTTTGGTATTTAGAGCATGGACAATGACTTAGAAGCGTCAAAGTTAAAAAGTTCTCATTTGTGAAGTGGACATAATACTCTACTCATCCTATGATGATGCAGGATGGAACAATATATCAGTGTTTTCTATATAGAGTAGCATATTCGAGCTTGGAGTCCGGTACTATGTAGACTGTAATGATACAAACAGGAAGTAAACAAACTTTTCTTTGCATAGGAAGTTAGAGAAAAAGATTCCGTCTAATTTATAGCCAAGGCCATGCTCTGAATTCATGTCATATTTACTCAAGTTGTTGATTACAACTCCAGGTTTGTGTTTTTGCTCATGTTGCAACATATATAATAGAGTCTGCATAATAATATTCACAAAACATACTATATGGCTTTAAAAAAAACCGAGCTGGAAAGGACAAAAAAAGCTGGCCATAAATATTAGCATTCGCTTGTTTGTTGTATAGCAAGTAGGTCTCAGATCTTTTTTGCAAAAAATTTATCAATAGTCTGGTGTGTATTAGTAGTCTAGTATTCACCACTATATCCTTGCACCAAATGCCTAAATCGTCTTCTACAAAGAAATAGAAATTGATCAACGTGCTGCTTGTTGCAATGATCCGGTTAACTTATTATCAATGCCTAGATATATTATTCACGACAAAAGTCATGTATACTCATTGCAGACATGCAAGACATTCGTCTAGTTGTGTTTATGCTGCATGAAGAAATATGTTGACCCAACATAGAAATAGTTTATCACAACTCCTTGCGAATTTGACTTAGGCAATCACCAGAAAGAAGTGGTAGTCTAAATTTGTTGCTTGCATTACTAAGCTTAGATCAGATCACTATAAATTGTTGAAGATCGAGTCTTTTGTAATCCCTGTCCTGCCAAAATCACCGACCAGAGAATAATTGTACCCTCGAAAAACCTAACAATGTGGAAGATGAAAAGTTTAATGAAATGTGAAATAGATGCTTGAAAAAAATGTTGCCAGGATATTGTAAAATGTTTATGCCTAATCTTATGTAAAATCAAATGCAGACCAGATCTATCTTCACCGAGACGCCATAGGCCATGCAACAGGCAAACTTGCAAACAACCTGAAATCCTTAAACTTAGTTAATCATTTTAGCCTTTTACCTGCCAATTCAACTTGCATGTGACATGATGACAATGTAGAACATGGAATCAGGACTTGTGTATACTCAAGACAGCACATCCCGGCCAACTCAACTTGCATCTGACATGGTAGACAATGTAGAACGTGCAGTCAAAACTTGTATATGCCCAAACGCAGCACATCTCTACAATATATGCATTGTTTCTGCCACTGACATATGATAAACACAAGGCAAAAGATTTATATGTTATTTTTCTCTATAGTAATATGCCACAAATAGAAATACCGTTTCCTTTCCAAATTAATCAGACTAGTGTGCTGATTGCGTAGCAACCAAAATAAGTTACGCCATAACGCCAACAAAAATATAGACTTGTAATCACATCCATTATTACTGAAATGGAAGCATCTAAAACAAAAAACGACATTGGATAGAAGAGATTACTTCATATCACTCTAAACTTTTTTCCTGATGATTAGGGTCTAGAATTCGAGATCCAAGAAACAACTTGGCAAGAGTTCGACGACTGTGAAACAATTTAGAAATATAAAAAACCAGCAATCAGGATGACTGTGTAAGAGTTTGGAAAATCAAGAAACTTACCCGGGAATCCATTAAAGACCTTTCAAGATCATTGTACCTCCACCTGTACCTCTGAACAATGCGTGATTCAGCCACACCCACCCCCTCCCTCCCGGGGGAATCGGAAATCAGTCGGGAAGGTTTTTTCCCTCTGTTTTTCGCATGTTTTTCAACGGTTTAATATATTTACCGGCATTGTTTTTTGTATTTTTTTGTTTTTTCCCGTTTTCCCACTGTTTTAGGGGTTTTTTTTTTAGTGGGAAGGGGGGGGGAGGGGCGCGAGTAATATCAAGACTTTGAAAACACACAATGTTGACCCTCAATCTTGCCTTCCGCAATTGCTCCAGCATGAACTGAACTCCAAGGTTGGAAGAAAGTGAATCGCCCCTGGAACTTTGATATGAGAGGCAATACACATAAAGAAGAACTCTAAACAATGAAGAAGAAACTTTTACCTAGAAGAATGCCTTCATTGTCGAAATTTTCTTTTCCAGCTGAGCAAATGAGTCTTACATAAGAAATGAATCTTCAAGTGGCTACAGGCACAAGGGATTTCAAGAAGAGCATAAGGGTCTCAAAGCGACCTTGAAAAGCAAGACACAAGACCAGAATGAAGGAAATCATTTCACACAAAAGCAGTCCTATTAGGACTGTGGCAAGCTGGTCCGGTCTAGCAAAATCCGGTAGAGAGGCCGTGCATCTAGAGAAATTAGCAGAGCAAACACTGAAGCAATGGTGGTGATTCTGCAAATGCCCGCAGCTCTTTAATGCGGCGGACTCCAACAACACATTCAAATTGGGCTCACTGATGACGGAAACAATAAATACAATTATATATGAAGGATAAGGATTCTCGCTTCGTGTTTGTCTTTGAACTTATTTCCAAAACATCAACAAGAGTGCTATGTATTCATTTGAATTAAAATGTTTAAAAAACTAAGCATACACGATTATAAGGTTATTCCCTTCGTCATTCATAATCAACATAATCCCTTTTCTTCACCATTCATCTGTTCATGAAGGAGCAATAGGTGGCATGCATACTTATCTCCATGCCTTTTGCATGTGCAAATAACCCTCCGGAACCCTAAGCACTTCTGCAGAGCGAGGCCATGGCGATGGAGGCCCCTTGTTGGGTTTGGAGGATTTTGGGCATTGATCAGAGATGCAACAAATTTGGATGGTGTTGATATTAAATTCCCCATGTGGATCTCTGACCAGACCTTCATAAACTCTGTAGCAGACTGCCCATCTGCTATTATATGTCCCCATAACATACCTATGGAAATAGCGCCGCATTTGAACCTTGTCACCTGCGTATACAAACTTAACTTATTCATAAACAATCTCCATACAGATTCTAGTAAATTTCACAAGAAGGATCTAGCTTACTTACCTGAATTTTTAGCAAGGGATCTTCCTCTGTAATTTTTTTGTTCTTGACAGATAGGAGTTTGAGTTCTATATCCACAACCTTTAGATCTTCCCATTGGCTCAGATTCACAGTAGCAGAAGCTTAACAAGGATCGTGCCTGGGGAATTGGAGTCCAAACCACAATTTCACTATTTTGCCATTATTCTTTGATTTTGAACTCCTCCAAAAGTGCTAACCTCATTTTCAACAGTGTGAGATT
>JAANSK020294957.1:0-10288 GCA_011763485.2 Isoetes engelmannii
AGTATTTTACAATATAATACAAGCTTCACGATTACAACAAACACAACTAAAATCGTAAAGCTTCACAAAATGGTGAGGATTACATCTTTCCACTTTTTGGTAAAAGCTTATATCTATGTTTAGAATGCATGTACATTTGTAGAAAAAAACCACCGTAGAAGGCTAAGGGACATTGTTCTGCATCACCAATTGCTTGTCACCTGTTAAACCTCCTATCCAACCTTTGCCCCAACCCTGCATTTCTGCTAGTTTTTTTTTATGGACCTTTATAAAAAATTCAAGTCGAAAGACAAATACAAATGCACACACGGGATTAAGATCTCAGAGGATAATTATGATCCACTGAGTAGGACCACCGGCCTATGCATAAGATAGCACACTCAAATAAATCTCAAATATCAACTGTCGCTTGGCAGGAGCAAGCGAAGAACAATGATAAGCCTTAGCAATTCTAGCTTGTGCGTCCTGGAGGACAACAGCAGCAGGAATGTCTAAGCCCTTAAAGACACACAATTTTATGCGCTTCTAGATAGACCACAACAACCACCCTGATGCTAAATGAAATGCCTGGCTTCGCAACTTGTTCCAATTATTCAGATAAATAGCCAAGAGGACCTGTTGACTTGTCAATGTCACATGAAAAAGAGAAAGCAGCCAAGACAGGCTGGAGGTGATCACATAGAAAAAAACAATGCTCAATAGTCTCATCCCTTTGCTTGCATAGTGGGCAGAATGATGAGACTCGAGGATCGAACCTGTGGACAAGCACTTTTACACGAGGGCATCTATGAAGAATCTGCCACCAAAACACAGCCACCTTAGAGTGAAGTAGCTTATTCCAAGCCCAAGTCCACATACGCCTCCAACTAGGAGGTGGGAGCTGAAGGGACCACTTTGTTGATGGTGGAAGAATATCACAATTGACAAGCGGCACATACATAGAGTTCATGAGCCTTTGCTCGTAAACACTCTGGTGGGTATCCACATGTGCCCTTCAATAGCCTCCGGAGTAACAAAATGCAGAGTACCAGCGACCTTTTGCCAAATAGGTCTGTCCCACGGAGACAACAAGAACCTGGTTTGACAGATCTCAAGGTCGCTAACTGGCCAGAATCATACCATGCTGCAACAAGATTCCTGCTAATCTGCAATGCCATTGAGTTAATGGATAGACTGAGGCACAAAGTGGAAGATTATTTTCCAAAGATATCCACCAACAAGGAGCATGCAACTGATGACAGGCAACAGAGTCAATGCGAACTAAGGTCTGTACCATCTCCCAAGACTCCAACAAGCATTAGGAAAAGGGAAAAGCTAATAAAAGAGAGCCCATGGAAGAAGCAGTTTTAATGAAGCTTTGCCAAAAGGAACACAATGTGCAAGCGACTGCTTCGCCAACCGCAATCCAGGTGAATCAACCATATCATTAAGGATCCTCCAAATGAACTTAGAAATCAAAATCTTACTTTGCAAACAGAAGTCTGTCATACCCAAGCCACCAGCAAATTTTCGCCTAGTGCATTTAGACCATCAGTCTTCACCACGGGATGCTCTTCATTGCCGCCCGAAATAAAGTTACGGACAATGGTAACTATCACTTGAAATTTTGATTGGAAAGCCAATAGGGAAGAGGCCATATAGATGTGGGAATTACTTAAAACATGTTTGGTAACAGTAATTTGCGCTGGCAGAGAGAGCTTAGCAGTGTTTCACCAAAACAAATGCTTGCACAATCCTTTTATGAAAATATTCCACGCATCTGAGGTAGAAATATGAATGATCACATGAATACCCAGAAGTTTAGTATCCTGCCCATGAGGGATCACCTTCCAAGCAAAAACAACAACACAAGGAGGCACAACAACATCAAGCGTCCACAAAGCAGAGCACTTCGACCAACCTACAAGAATTCCAGATGCTAAAGTAAAGATATCAAGAAGAAGTTTTGCATTCTGAAGATTATCTGCATCATCAACAAGAAAGTGGAAAGTGTCGTCAGCATACTGATTACAGACTTTGTGAACCATCTGAATAACTGTGAGAGGACCTCAGCTACTATTGTGAACAAAAGTGACCTAATGGACATCCTTGGTGGTCCCCCACCCGATAGAAAAAGCAGTGAAGGGTTCCCCCTGAAAAAGCACAGTAGACCGTGCCGAGATGTGGAGTTTCATGATCAGAGGTGAACTGCTGACCAAAACCCAACGTCAAGAGGCTCTTTCTCACAAATTCCCAATCCACACTATCACATGCCTTGGCAAAATCTAATTTAAGATAGACTATGCACTGACCTTTTAAGCTGGCCCAATACATACCCTCATAGGCAGCAGCAACATTGTCTAAAATGCACCTTCTTGGTAAGAAGCCAGATTGAGTAGGAGATATTGAAGAAGCCAAGATACCGCATACTTCGTCTGCAAGGGCCTTAGATCCGTAAAATGCGACTGAAGTATCTTGTATGGATCGAATTTTGGATGTTTTCTTACCATGATTCCTGTGTTCCTGTGGTAATTCCTGCTATTTTTTGCTGCTCCAGAAATTTTGACATATTTAGCTACTGCCCGAATATTTAGGACCTTTATTTCTACTCCGTTATGAAATCCCACGTTTATGTTAGCTTTATATATTATTTTTGCTTTTTTTCTTAGCAGTACCAATTTTGCACATGTGGTCTTTTGTAGATTGTTGAGCAGGCAAATCTAGAAATGTAGAGATGATGGCTTCATTTTTTTGTCTTTTCATGAATACAGAGCATATAAGTCTAGGCCAAAAATTGCATTTTTAGTCCTCTTAGCATCTTATGCGAGCATAAGCTTTCGTGTGGGTCTTCTTCTCATATGAAGAGAGTTGTTGCATTATAAATCATTGGACAAACTTAAGATGGTAAGACTTCCTTATGACCGTCTTGTTAGTAGGGGAGATGGCCCCTCTTGTAACTAACAATTTTGCCAACACTATTAGACATTTCTTGCCATATGCCACACAAATAAAATAATGTGAAATAAAATCTTCTATATTCTTGGCAGTGCGAGGGACACCTATACCCTTTAACACGCCGCTAACACGAAAGAATAGTTTTGTGCCACCACATGGCACTACTCTATATAATAATAATATAGATAGATAAAAATAGGGTCACGGATTTTGGTGAACCGGTCAACAACAAGTGATTTTGTGGTGACAACAAGTCGATCTGTTGGCACCCCAACAGCGAAGCAAGGGCCTTGATCGACTTGTTGCAACAGCGGAGCAACAACCGATCTGTTGCAACAGCGGAGCAGCGCTTGAGGCTCCTTACCAACAGCGAAGCGAGTCTGCCGCTTGTGCGGAAAGGGAGCCCCAAGCGCGGTTTTCCTATATAATACCGAATTAACAAGTCAACAACCCAATATATATGTTTAGCCGCTGTCTCCAATGGATATGACTTACTCCCCCACCGAAAGACAAAGTCATTTCGGCGTGTCCTCACCCATCTGAGTCGGGACACCTGAGCAGGGAGCCATCCACGTTAGTGGCACACAATGCGTTCTGGCCTCGCCATCACCATGCCCAAGCAAGGCAATTTTTTCGTGCAAACGAACTTAATTGTGACAAAGCACCACAATTATTTTGACTACAAATTACTCCCACACAAGGTTATATATTCCCACACAAGGTTATATATTCCACGAATTTACCAACGGACTAGATTAGTCTACACAATGAAATCTGAACCGCAGGCGTGGCCAGCCCCCTCTCTGCCAATAGAAACGCCATACAGCAATGAGTGGACACATCAACGGTGCAGGTCTTTTCTCCGACGCATCTTGGCCGCCCAACTCTGCTTCGATAAAAGCCTCCCTCGTCCTTTGGCTATGGCGGAATAATTTTTCCGGCAATATCCTTTCATACCCACGTTTCTGGCAGCTCCATGCACAAGCCCGACAGAAGATCAGCGCTGTTTTTCTTACACTTTTTTGAAGGGTCGGCTTGAATCGGGTAGGTTTCTTGTCTATTAATATCTTTTAAGGTTAGAACCAGTTGTTTGCTTCCCTTTCTCTAGATCAGACACTTAGAACCACAAATTCATGCTAGTAGGTGCATTGTTTGCTTGTTCGTAGATTGCTGCATATTGTTAAGCTGACAAGTCTAGAGCTGGCGAGCTTGCGGCTTCTTTGTAGATGCGATTGTCTGCTCAATGACGAAATTCTCTTATACTGAGGCTTGTATCTGATATCTCTGACAGGGACTAGGCACTTTCTTTGGGCTCATATCGAAACAAGCTCGTAGTCAAAATGTTTCTATTCGATTGGTTCTACAGCATACTTGCCACTTTAGGGTTATGGCAGAAAGAGGCTAAAATCCTGTTTTTGGGGTTGGACAATGCGGGGAAAACCACCCTTCTTCACATGTTGAAAGACGAGGTATGCTGCCATTAGGTCATTATATGCACTGCCTACCTTGATCATTTTTTTTCTCTTCTAAATTCTTTTGATGAGGCTTCATAGAGGAGATTATATTTCTCCCAAAAACATGCAGAACTGGTATATTTTCTGAAGTTGCTTTAAAATCTCATCAGGGGAACTGTCCACAATTGTACCTTGGTTGAATTCGTCTAAAAAGCTTAATAGAAAGAGTAACAATTCTATTTTTTTATATTGTGTGGCAAGTCTTGCACTGCAGCATGTCTTTTCATCTTTGTCATAAGGACAATGTATTATCGCACAAAACTGCTGTCTTTTGTAAACATTGGCTTTGGCATTTTTGTATTAAGTGGTTGAAATGATGCGCAGCTTTACTAGAATATGGTCTATTGCTCGTTTTGTTGAGGGTACTATGTGATGATTTTTTGTTTAGGAATTCTATTCTACTTTTCTAATTCTGATGGCATGTTTCTCTTTATTAGAGATTGGCACAGCATCAGCCCACTCAATATCCAACATCAGAGGAGTTGACAATAGCTAAAATAAAATTCAAAGCATTTGATCTAGGTGGTCATCAGATTGCTCGAAGAGTGTGGAAAGATTATTATGCAAAGGTACTTCAAAAATTCCATCCGTATATTCTTTTAAGCACATGGCCTGTGCATTTACAAACCAGTATGCTGTTTTCAGGTTGATGGAATTGTTTACCTTGTAGATGCTGCTGATAAGGAGAGATTTGCAGAATCAAAAAAGGAGTTAGATGCTCTTTTATCTGATGACAGCTTGGCCCAAGTTCCATTCCTGATTCTGGGGAATAAAATTGACATTCCATATGCAGCATCTGAAGATGAACTGCGATACCATCTGGGCTTGACGTACACAACAGGTAAAGGTAAAGCCAATTTGGAGTCTACAGTGAGGCCCGTTGAGGTTTTTATGTGCAGTATTGTTCGAAAATCGGGCTACGGTGAGGGTTTCAGGTGGTTATCTGACTACATCAAGTAATTGCAGCATATCTGCATGGCCATTGTTACATATGCATCCTTCAATGTAAAGGTGACTGCGGAAGATACTAGTTAACGTGTTTTGGGGTTGATCTATAATGGCGACTTGGTGAACAATAATAGCCTGGTGTTATTCAGTATTGTAGTTTCTATTGTTTCACTTAGGGACGACTATTTTCACTGGGAATTTATTTAGTTAATGTGCATTTGCTTTCCATCGTTTGTTTGAAGACTGTACAGGTTAATTCACGGAAATTGTGCACAGGTTTATCACTTACATTTCCCATAAGGAACAGGGAATAATTATTCTTCATGCAGTCATGTAACTCGTTTAGAATTATGTGAAGACATCAAATATATCTATGACTTTATCCCTGTTTATCAACTTGCTGGAAAGGGTAGCCAGGAGGGGTGGGCCCATTTATTTTTGCCATAATGGGCGAGAAAGGGGGTTTGACCGTTTTTAACTGGCTGGGTCCTAGACTGCTTTAGCAGCGGCAAAAAAATCTGCAGAGATATCCCAGAGCTCCGATTTGGAAAACGCAATTTAGCCTAAGATTTAAGCAGCGAGATTTGAGATTGAAGCAACGATTTAAGCTCTGATTTAAGTAGCCCCCAAGATTGCAAGGCCCGAGCTCTATAGCTCTCGAGTTTCGATTTAAGCAAGGCCTTCAAGACTTGTCTTTGTTGTCTTAGATGTGGAGTGTGTTTTTTCCTCGCAAATTCTTTGCCTGGGCGTTACAACGATGCAATAAGCTTATAGACCTTAACGTCAAGGAGAGTGGGTTATATCTTCTTGTTTTTGATCCAGTGGGAGGTTGCCACGTGGAGATGATTCTAAGCCAGAATGACAAATGGGTCATGATTCTGGTCAGAATCACAACAGGGGTAGCAATTCCAGGAAAAATTATAACAAGAAATTTGAGGTGTGGGGATTTGAACCCCACTGTTATTCCATTCCCCAAAAGGATATTTAGAAACATACCCAGCGAACAGAGCTAAGTACCTGCGCATCCCATAAAGTATTACAGAGCCAAGTATTACCTGCACAACTGGGGACTCGTGATATTCCTGTGTCCTTGATATTCCTGTGTCTTTGAACACTGTAAGTAACAAATACAATGGACTAAACCACTGATGGTGATTGTCCTATCTGCGTTTTCGGCTGCCATGGCACGTCTTGTGCAAATTTGAATAGAGAAAACGCACTTGCATACTTGCATCCAAGAATAGGAGTAATAAACTTGGGATGAAGCTGTAATTTGACAGCAATAGAGAAAATATATAACCTCTTTTAGCAGTGTCTTGTTCCCCAATGCTCAATGCTCATTTACGCTGCCTTGAAATCCATTGTTAGCACTTGGATAATGAATCTAGAAGCATTCAAAAATATAAACTCCAACTTTTAAACAATGAGCTCATAGAATTTTGAAGGTGTACCTAATGTACACCTCTCCCCTGCAGTGGCCACGCTAGAATAGAGGATAATATGCCACAGAATATGGAAAGAACAGATTAACATTGTTATGTGGCATAAAAATCATTCTCCTGGCTTCCACGGATTTTCACCCCTTCAAACAGAATATTCAACAGCGGACACAATTTAGAAAAGACATCTAAGATCTCCTTAAAGCAAACATAAAAGTCCAAAGTACTCAGCAAGAAAAGACCCAAAATCTCATGAATAAGTACAAGGTAGAGCTCTTCCGTCCATTCCAGTAGTCAAAAAGACTTGGCTAAAGATACCAGAATCGTCATAATCGTGAAAAATTATGAAAAACTCACAAAGGAAGCACATGAATCGCCAAGAATCGTCAAAACTCGCACAAGAATCGCCAAGAATCACTAAAACTCAGAGAAGAAGCACGACAATCGCCAAGAATCGCTACAAGTGCAAAACTCGCAAGTGCAAACTCTAATCTGAAAAGAACAATTGTATTAAGCCTAATCTATATGCTTCATCTTCTTCCAAGCCGGATATGCTAGATTGCCAGTCAGAACAAGAAAAAAGAACAAGAAAAAATACAAACATAGGGCTAGGCCGTACCTTCCTAGCGCCTTAAACGTTGGAGACTGCCGGAGTTAAAGCTCCAAAGCTCTGTTCTGTAAAAACGGCCGGCCATAAAACTGCAAAACTCTGTTCTGTAACTCTGTTCTGTAACTCTGTTCTGTAAAATCGCAGATGTAAAGTCGCTGGTGCAAAGCTCGCAGGTAAAAACTGAAAGAATGCAAAAAAAGTGCTAAAAAAGGCTCATCGCCATCGCCAGATCGCATGCCGCCATCGCCATCGCCTCCGCCTCTCTGTTATAAGAAAAAAATGCTTCCCTTGACGTTGTGGAATGCCAGCTGGTCTGGCATTCCTGCGTGGAGGGGATCCACGTCAGCAACCGGTTGCATCTACCGGTGCTCCCGATTGCTGACGTGGATCCCCTCCACGCAGGAATGCCATCCCAGATGGCATTCCACATTACGAAAAATTAGCAGCAGTGACGACCCTCGAAAATCTAAGAAACACGGAATTTAAGAAGCGGCGACTGTAGCTGAAGAATCAATCCTAGGTGCAAGGCCATAACAATCTTAGCTCTGTATAAGGGAAAGTCCCTTTACTGAATTTTCAGGATTGTCAAGTGGGCCTCCGCTATTTAAGTTTGCCTTCCTCTTTCCTGCGTCTTGCGTTGTGGGAGGCTCTGCCGATTAGGTTCAGCGATGGCAATCGCAATAGGAGCTTGCTCCTTCGGTTTTTCTTTGTTAGAGAGTTGCGCCATAGCTTCTTGCACAATTTCGTGCATTAGCACCGCATTTTTCCCATCAGTTTCTTGCCATTTTACTATTTCGGCTCTTCCTTTCATTCCGCCTATGGCGCTGCTTGTTTAAGGCTTGATTTTTACTGTGTGGAGGTAAGGAACGCAAGATCCTGGCTTTCAACGATTTTGTTTGGCTGTAGCTTGTGTTTTCTGTAGTTTCTTGCAAGAACATCCGACATGTAGTACGTAACAAGATTTCTTTATCCTTCTTAGTGTCTTTTCTTTATCTTGACTAATATTTCTTTGCTTTACTTGCAGAACATGGTATTTCTTGAAGGTTGCAGGCTGCCGAGTTCTTAGACAGGGGATTTCTTGAAGAGCATGAGTCTTTGTAGGCTACCAAGTCCTTAAACATGGGATTTCTTGAAGAGCATGAGTTTTTGCAGGCTGTCGACTTCTTAAACAGGGGATTTTTCAGATTGATCAGCGGTGGACCCTCATTTTTACCTTATTAACTTGCTTGATCCTGAGCAGTATCCCCGACAACCCAAGCCCTTCTGCAGATCTATCAAGTATCTTCTGTCCTTGCCTAGATAAATCCGGCAATATCCACCCTGTGATATCTGGCCAGTTCCGGAATGATCTTCTACAGGTATCTTCTGTAGTTTTCCTCCCTCTGCAAGCATGCCGTGTCCTGCCTATTTGATCTTCCACCAAATGCTGCGGCAACCCTGTTTTCTGTTATTTCTTCTTTAGCCCGTTTTCTGTATAATGGAAATGACTATAATACTTTTGCAATTGTGAATACCAAACTTTCTACTTGCATTCTGCACCATTCATTGTAATATTTTACTCTTTGATTTTGATACTTTTAGCTTTCATTCTAAACAACTTTCCAGGTTTTTTTACCCTGCATTCTTATTAACCTTTAACCATTATTACTAAGCAATTTGGACAAAACTTAAAAACGCAACAATTTGACAAGATTCCGGGTTTGAAAACATGCCACGTGTCAGCACCATATTCTATATGGGAGCAGAACGTGGCCTAGGTGTACTTCACGATTTAAGCAAGGCCAGAGCTGAGATGCTTGTTTGGCAGATGGTTTCTCAAGATAAACAGGCAAGCAGATAAACATGCTGAATATGAGCTGTTACAGCTAGTAATTGATCTCAATCTAATGGCTAAGATCTAAAGTAGTCAAGGAACCGCTAGTTGGTTAAGGTAAAAGAAATTCAAAGCATTCTTTATTAACATTTTTATTATGTCATTGTTGCCCGTTTTAGGATATTTCCTTCTTTAGGACTGTTTGATATTCTGGGAGACTTAAATACTACAAGAAATTTATCGCGGCGGCCTCATTTCTTTTTATCAACTGACTTATTGGTTAAAAAATTTATGAAGCTGGAATGATGCAAACATACGAAAGCACACCCACATTAATATCTGAAACTAGCTTTATACCATCTTGCACAAATGTCAAATTTTATGGATGGTATATTGCATTATTTAAGCAAGCATTTACCATTTGGTTTCCTAGTTCACATGTATATATATCAAGTAGAAAATTTGCAAAGAGACTTCAAAGACATCTTGTGATTTGTTAGAACGCCAATTATTTGCTTGGTTCTTACCATAGCATGCCTGTCTCTCCTTTCTCTCTACGTATTATATTTTGTCCTAAATGAGGACCAATTATGTCTCGCCCGCAGCTCTTTTTTTGACCTGTGTGAAACTTGTGCTAAGGACCCTGTGAAACCTGTGAAGGGACTCTTTCTGTGTAACCTGTCGTAAGGGCTCTATCATCGAAAAATAAAACGTGTGTGCTTCCTGGCTCCAGAGTGTTGATTGATGGTAAGACCTTCTTGTATAAAGACCTCTGTGGAGTCTTCAAGAGTCATCATATAACACTTTGAGTTTTATCCATTTGCCTCTAATCCCTCTCAACAATTTTGCTCATTGCAGTCCCTGATTGCTGATTGCCATGTCCTAGTCCCAGAGCTCCAATTCCATAGAAAATTCGACGCATTTGATAGTAATCTTTAGATAATTAAGGAGCGTTGTTGGGGCCACTATAGTGTGGGTCACCATTGTGGTGAGTGTCACCACTATAGTGTGGTGGGGTAGTGTAGACATA
>JAANSK020294968.1:0-10288 GCA_011763485.2 Isoetes engelmannii
ATCACAGCCATAAACATTCCTTCATGAAATAGAATTTAATATTAAAGATTAACTGCAAAAGGCTGCCGAGAAAAAAACATTTAACGCTAATAAACTATGACGCTCATTTAATTGCTATCAGTCGTGGTTCTTCTATTTTCATCGGTCTTGCAAATTTCATCTTCAAAATTCCCATCTCTAATTCAGCTTCAACCAAGTTTAATTTAGCACTTGGCCGAAGTTTTTTTGGAAGAAAAATGACCGTGATAACATTCCATTGGGCTTCTATTTTTGGCGTGTGTCTTTGACTATGACTAACTGCCAGAAATCCATCGAAACTTTATATTCTGCTTTTGACACTTCAAGACAGAAGAAGATGTAAGAAAAAGTGAATGGAGAGATAACAATATTCGTGATGGATGTCGGTGGGAATTCAGATCCACATTCTCCCCTCCAAATTCTAGCTTGCTCAAGTTCCATCTCTTGCTTTTGCCAAATCAATGATAGATCTTTCTCTAAGAGCCGCGAGAAAGAGGACGTGGGAGCACACATAGTAGCTGGTATCTAGTCCCCCACATCAGAGGTTAAGTTTAAATTTTGATGTACCATTCTTGAGGCCTCTAATTATTTAGGAAATACCCACTTTTGAAGCATTGGCAATATGGCTACAATATGAACCAAGAAATCAAAACATTATTGAATATTAGTGTTTAAAAGAATGGCATTCAAAGTACAAAGTTTCATTTCATAGAAAGGCTTTAAAAATTAGATAATCAATAATTATAAAAGTTTGAAAAACTACATTTTATAAATAATATTTTTTTAATTGATATTATGAAATTATAAAGAGTTAAAATTTCACAAATGTAGTTTATATAAATAATGTATAATATTTATATAACAATTTAAAAAAAATGACACCATAATAAGAACCAATATTAAAAGTACAACAAACATTTATAAAAAATCTTGATAAACAATTCTATAATAAATATCCGACTTACCATAAGTAGCTACCGCGCAAGAGATTTGGCTAATAACAATTCAAACCAGAAAGTGTAGAGTTGTTGTGAGAATTGAATTTTATACAAATAATTGAGACGAAAAGTATAGATGGATTGTTGAAACAACAAGAAAGTATCTTCCATTAAAAGAGTACAAATATTTGTCTACAAACAACAACTGTGACGAAAAGTGCAGACATATTGTTGAAACAATCAGAGAGTATCTTTCATTAAAAGAGTGCAAAATATAATTTGTCTACAAACAACAGATGAGATGAAAAGTGCAGACATATTGTTAAAACAACAAAAAATAACTTTCATTGAAAAGTTGCAACGGTTACACAAGTTTGAAGACACTTATTCGTCGTCTTCTGGGTCGCTGTTGTTTTATCATCATTGGTTTCTTCCTCTTCCACGTGCTGGCTTGGGTTCAATCTCTTGTGGCATCTTCCCTTGCTGCCGCCTCGTCCTTTGGACGTGTTTTTTCGACCACGTGCTCTGTTTGATACTGTAACTGGCATTGGAGAGTCCGCTGGCAAGACAGGTAAGGTTAAGTCCTCAAATGAAATTGTTGTGTTGCTAGGATCTGCCCCTCTGTATCAGACACTTGGCTATCTTCTTCGCTATCATCAGACTCGTCTGTGACAAAGAGTTGCTCCACATCATCATCCTCGTCAACAAAGTGGGTATGCTGGATGACTTCGTCAACATGGTTGGCAGCATTTACAGCAAGAAGCTCATCCTCACTGTCTTCAAAACTATCCTCTTTCACTTCGGAATCTGTGTTCAAGATTGAAAACTATAGCTTGTCTGCTATAGCTGGACCACTGTTGCGATTCAAGAGTCGCCAATTGGTGAAATTATATACAAGTTTGTCAGCTTTCTTGTGTAATAGCGGTTTTGGGTGACGTTGTGTATGTACTTATAGGCACTTCAGTTCCTCTCACTTGCACTGTTCGAGGATACCAAGGAGAGGATCGTCATTGTGAGTGTCTGTAACATATCAGTAACTTGCCCATGGGCTTGCCACCATGCATAGGATTCCATATTGGGGTCCTTCTTGTGACTCTCCAACACATCATGAAGTTCCTCATCTGTCCATCTTCCACTTAAGTTCTGATACTCAGTTAACTCGGCAATAAACATCTTGTAGTCTGACCCATTGAGATAGTAGAGTTTTGCAACCTTCTTCAGCGAGCCCATCACTTCATTGTCTGTGTGTTGGTCCATATCATGGTTGTGCGGGTCTAAGGCATGTGCAACCCCATGAAGGTCGGTGTACGACTTTTTCCAACGTACTGAGAAGCCCCTCAGCAGCGCTGTGCACTTGGCATTATCAAAGGGCGCACTTGGTCCGTCTTGCTGCAGGAATGCTTGAATTGAGTGCCAGCACCTCCAGACCTTACCAGTGCTTGCCTTCGAAAAACCAAGGCTTTTGATGGCATGACAAACAAGCTGCATGCACTTAACAACATTCTGTACACCTTTCCAAAAAGTCTCCCCCCCCCCCAAATCATTTCTTTGAGGGCAATGACCTGTTGTCGGTGTTTGGCTGCATTCTTGCCTTTCAATCTCCTTTCCCACTCAAAGAACTCCGTGGGATTGAAGGTGGAGATAATCCAATCACGGCACCTCAGCACTCTTTCTAGACCGATGTCGTTGGAACCAAATCAGGTCTGGCCAGGATTCCTAAGTGCCAGCGCCTTCAAACGCAACGTCTTGTAGATGGCATACACTGACGGTTTTTTGTGATGAACTTGACCAGACGCCGGGCTTTTTGAATAGGCTCTTTGAACCAAGTGTGATCTGCGAACCAATCCTTCAGCAATAGGTTCAGGCAATGACATTGGCAATTGGTCGCCTGCAGGCCTGGGAATTCCGCCTTTAACATTTCACCAGCTGGCTTGCAATTGGATGCATTATCCATTAAGACCTGAAAATTTCTCTTTGGTCTGAAGCTATCTATGACAGCCTTTGTCTTCTGAAAAATCCAATCCCCTGTCACGGCGTCGGTTTTGGTTTTCACGATTCTCAGAAATACTTCACCTCCTGGATACACGACCATGAAGTTTTTAAGCTGGTCTTTGTTCACGTCACTCCAGTCATCGGTCACTAGGGAAGCCGGCCTGCCTTCAGTAACCCGACACAACTTCATCTCCACACTTTGGACCATTTTAACATGGATTTCATCAGCCATCTTGCTGTTGGCATGCTTGTATGACGACAACCTAAAACCGGCCCTGCTTTGGCAGCTTCTTGGAAGGCTTCTTTAATTGCTTTGTGTTCCAGCACGTGCGGAGATCAAGTCCGGCATATAGGAATGCCGCCATGACCTTCAGTTGTGCCTTCTTCATTGCTCTGATGTTAAACACTCATCAACCCTCTGTTGCTTAGTCTGTCTTTCTACTATTTGGATTGTGTCAACCATTCTCTTCTCGCCCGTGCTTAGAGCTATTGACCCTAGTCCACCCTTTGTCTGGTACATTGTAAGTGGCGCAGTAGTAGGAGGGTTGGTATAATTGGTCTCTGCTACTTGGCAAGCTCCATGATTGTCCCGTGGCTGGTTTTTTTTGCTGCTCTTCTTCGTTTTGCGATCGGCAAAGCATTTCAACTGCATATGTTCGTATATCAGCGGATGTCGTACAAGTCTGCACCCCATTGTCGGTTTCACGTAAAATACGCACAAAATATGCATTGCCACTCGTTCTGACCAAACTGCTTCACATATCTCCACTCTGGGCCTTTTTTTCGACCGCCAGGATTTCGAGGTTTGCTGGTTCCACACCCTGCAGGCGATGTTCCCTTCTCGCAGCCACGTGGAGCCCTGACGCCTCTAGAGGATGAGGCGTGGCCGGTGCCGCCCCTTGATGTGGAAGCATGACCGGCTGCCATTACTGCTGTTGTTAGCTGGGATGGGATACTATCTAAGTCGAATGACACTTCCGATCACGCGAACTAGAGGAAGACGTGTATGCTTGCGAAGGAGCTAGCTCGCTACCGCATATGCTACGTCGACGTTCGGTTCGAGCATCGAGGGGGGTAACCTATAGGGTTCTCTAAAGAATCGGGAAGGAACCCGAGGTAGGAAAACCCTGGAAGGAGTAATCTCACTTCGCAGATTTCGGCGTCAGTCCCGTGACACAAAACCCTGACATCAAAGGCAGACCGTTTCCCCAAGGAGCAAATTAACTCAACTTGGTAGTCAGATGTTTGAGATGAATTCTAAGGTTACACACATTTTTCTTATATAGAATAATATTTCTGCTCAAAACATAAGAAACAGGGGAGCAAATCATTTTTTTGCGAAAACGTAATTCCGCCCCCCCCCCCCCCAAAACTTAAATTTTTCCGAGTGCCCGAAAGGTCAAATTCGCATGCGCGAAAAAAGCTTTAAGCACGTGAAGTATGAATTTTGCGTGCCCGAATATAAATCGTGTTCGCGTACGCGAAACCTCAATTTGGAGTGCACGGAAACAGTTTCAGGTGCGCGAAATTCCGGTTTCGGGGTCGAAAAAATTCCGACGCCGGAACTCTTTTCTACCATATTTTTGATGTATTATACTTCAAAACATTGCCCTATCAAACGAAAAATGCTTTTGGAGTATAAAAGATATGCAGTATTGAACCTATCCCCGGATGGCTCTATTTCAACCATTGCCATAATTCCAATACAAGATTGACTCCAAAATAGAAGTAGCTTCCTAAAACTAGCATGTTAACTCAAAGTAGAAACTACACGCTATAGCATGCTGTGACAAGATTTGGATGCACAAAATTAGGATGTAGCGTGGTCCACAGCCAGCCCTCCCATTGTTTCCACTGCTGCAAAAAGGCATCACCTACACAAAGCTACCATGTTCTGCCTCCAATGCATCAGACCGCCACCTACAAATACAAACATACATATCTCAAAGAAGAAGGAAGCATATGTCATCTTATTTGAAGCCCCTCTTTTTACCTGTGAGGTTGTGAGCCTAAGACAGAAGCGTGACAGAAGCATCACGCAGTATTCCAAATGAAATTGAAAGCTAAACCACAACTTAACTGTACAAGCCAGGGAATTCCACAACTCTACTGAATGGCTTTGGAAGTGAAGAAGATCTCCAACCTAACCTGCAAACAAATATAACAAGCTGGAAGTACAGTTCCAAAATGGTCTGAAGCATCACATGATGAAAAGGGTCTGAAGGATCAGACAGGAAAATAGAGTTTCAAGCAGGAAGTAAAAAAAACCATCAATGAAAATATGCAAAACCTCCTGCATTCATAAACACAAATAAAGAAGGCACCCTCACCTGTGCAGAAGATCATTGTATATGACACAAATAAAGAAGAGCAACCCTCGCCTGTGCAGAAGATCGTTGTGCAGCAAATCAGTCGACATCTACTGTATAGGGGAATGGAGGTTGGGACTCCATTCCCAGTTTTGCAGGTGGGGTCCCCCGACCAGCGATAGCCGGGAGCGGGTCACCTGCAAAACTTGCAAAACTGGGAATAGAGGACCAACCTCTATTCCCCTACAAAATGGAAACATGGGAGGCATTTTTTGCACAGGAAAGGCAGTTTTGCATAAATAAAGAGTTTAGGGACGTTTTTATTGAAGATCCAGCAGAGTTTTAGGAGTTTTTTCAAGATCACGCATAGTTTTTGCAGAGTTTCTGCAAGATCTACAGACTTTTACAGATCTGCCAAATATCTTGCAAAATCCGAAGAGTGTATATCCTATTTGTACAATGCTACTCTAAAACTCTGAGAAGCTTTGATCATTTCGGCGTTTAAGAAATTCGTTCCTCTGTTTCTTCGTTCTTGCAGCTTCTTGAAATCATTGAAGAACTCGTTGGCCGACGAAGACTATGGACCTTGACGAATCCTAAAACAAAACTTGAGAAAAAAACATGACGGAACTATGGCGGCAGTCAGAAAAACTCCTGAGAAAAACTATGGCGGCAGTAAGGAGGAACCTGAGCAGCGGAATGGATCTACCCTATTTCCATTCCGCGTTGTAGAGAGATGCCAGATGGCAACACGAGAATGGTCCCCAGTAAAAATCGTCGATCATGTTTCCATTTTGTATATGGCGAGGCAGATAAAGCAATAAGTCGTCCATGCAGAAGACCAAATCGGCTCCTGTACCTAGTCGGAATCGCCATACCTTCCTAAAGCGTACCACTGCATTCGCCCTAATGAAAAGAAACTAACAGATAGAAATCGTAAGATTCCCTAAAGCCTCTTCTTAACCATTAAACCTTACGTTATAAACATACGGTTTGGATGAACGAGCAAACCATATCAAGGTTCAAGAGACAACCGATTATACAAAAGAAAAGGGTAAGTTCTGGTCCCAAGGAAATAAAAACTAGTAAGTTTTTCCTTCTCTTGTGGCACATGCTGATCTACGAACAATAAGTCTTAGATTGAACCAAACAATCCAATTCAAATTAAAAAGTTCCGGTCCACATAAAATACTCTAGGGTGTACAACTGTCCAAAAAAATGGCATACAAGGATTTGGGGCTATAGGTCCTAGTATTTTTTTCAATTATATTTTACACTACTAAGATTTACTAAGCCATTTATGTATTTACAAATAAAAAATGATAAATATTATATAATATATACACCTACAATTTCCGAATTTGCTAAAAGTGGCCACCATTGGTATGATACAATGCTTAACATAGCCAGTTGTAAGCGTGGTTTTAGTAGAACAAACTTGGTGAAGACAAAACTCAAAAATAAGTTGCCAATGAGCTTGTCAAGATTTCCTTAGACAGCCTGGGATAGATAGATTTGTTGCTGTTATACGTGCTTGGAAAGAGAGTTCTCACTACAAGCAAATTTATACTAATATATAATACGCGATCCTTTGTCTCTAATGATCCTGTTATAAATCTTTGTTAAAGGTAAATATTCCTAATAGATTTTGTAACAAAAGAAGGGCCAATCCGGTCTAATTAACACAAGGCTTTTTCCTGTACGAGCTAGTTGTTCAAGGGTCAAAGCTCCTAACCAAAGCCATTGACAATCTGCACAACTCATGTAATGGAAACTTCCTTTTGTTCATGATGTCATTAACTGGACAGTGAAAATTCAATCTCTTAAGTACATGCTCCATATAATCTAATTTAACAAAAAAGTTGATCATTCAAATTATACAAAACATCCTTCTTATACAGGCATATAGAATTGGGTGAACAAGGGCCAATCCGGTCTAATTAACACAAGGCTTTTTCCTGTACGAGCTAGTTGTTCAAGGGTCAAAGCTCCTAACCAAAGCCATTGACAATCTGCACAACTCATGTAATGGAAACTTCCTTTTGTTCATGATGTCATTAACTGGACAGTGAAAATTCAATCTCTTAAGTACATGCTCCATATAATCTAATTTAACAAAAAAGTTGATCATTCAAATTATACAAAACATCCTTCTTATACAGGCATATAGAATTGGGTGAACAACAAAATATAAAGCTTCACCCAATCAATTACAAAGCCATCTCGCATGACACTTAAAAGCTTCCTTTCGTTTCAGCTGTACACAGCACCATAATAAAGAAAAGTGCTTATTCTAGACACCTGTTGAGACTAGAAGAAAGTGGTCACTGTTGCTACATTTACCTCTTTGCAAAGTATATCGGTTGGATTTATCTATACCACCTCATCTTGCATGCTTGGTACTGGTCCTGTGCTATTGTCAGCAAGACTCTCTTGGCACATATGTAACTGATTTTGTAGACCTTTCACAAGCTCTGTCAGAGAATGAATTTGCTTCTCCTGGAATAAAATAATCTGATGCAAAATAACATAAACTCAGTTGGACTTAAAGCTTATTGACTCGCTCATCATTGAGCATATGCCAGGACAACTGTACTATTTACTTCACCATTTACTCTCGCATAACAGAACCTTACCTGCTCTTTGAATTGGTGGTTTGACGAGATGTGTTGTAGCTTTGGAACAGTAGGTAAAGGCTGCTCTTGTTCTGGTTGTTGCTTCCATTCTGTTTGTGAAGTTAAGATTAAAATCATGACCACCAATGCCAATGCCATAGGCCTTGACATTATTACTTCAGCCTCTTTATCCCCAAAGATATGCTATGATAATCCCATCATAAGATTCCTCATATCTATATGTTAATGGAAGCCAAGCATAAGTACCATCTAATGACCAACAAAATGTACACATACAGGAACCTGTACTCTGAATGCATTTTTTTCATAACCCATTCAGTTGTTTACTTCAAAACTACAAGTTCTTACTTAGGACAAGGCATAAGATAATGATGTCGCTAATTACCTTAATTACAGACTTTAAAATGGCTCTGTGGTAATATGTAAAATTGTTTTACCAATAATTGGATAAGGAAGCAGATTGTATACTGAAAAGGACCTTTAAATTCAAACTGCTTACTTAAAGGACCTCTGAATTCGACTTTTTCTCCGAGCAAATAGTAGTGCATCAATGTCTCTTAGAAAGTCAGGTGGAGGAAAATCATAATGCTGACAAAACTAGTTTACAATAGCAAATCGCTTCAGCAAAACCATCTTCGAGTCCATAAGGCAATCATTAGCTAGGATTGATATGAATTGGTAGAAGCAAAGTGGCAATGCCGAGGGAGGAAGATACGCCTGTTAGACCCAGTCTTAGAAAAAAAATCGACATTTTGATACTTATACTAACAATTTCTAGGGTAAGCAGTACCCGATGCTGTTGTTAACTTGATAAGGCACACATCCAGCTAACAAATTTTGCAGACCTACACTACCTAAAACTTAATGGCCGTTCAACCTACAGGCTTATAGTAGTAAAATACAAGTCATCTATCTCTACATCGTTAAATCTAGCAAAAAAAAGTAAGAAACCACAGAAAACTAATCAGACAAGAGCAAATACTTCACAAAACTAATAAGAACTCGTTTTCTCCTTAAACCTCGCCTATCAAAACAAGATATATTTTTTGCCCAATTGTCGTTTCTTGCCATGCAATACAAAGTCGCAACAACAAGAAAAACGAAAGGGGCACATAAGTAATAAAACTACAAGAAGAGAAAGAATAGAGTGCGAACCTCCGGTGAGTGAAGATTCATCGATCCATAGCCGGTCTAAACGAGCTTCCAAGAATATACATCTGAAAGAAGTGCCTCCGCATCAATTTTCCGTCGCCTCCGTGGCATATTTTATTAGTTTTCGTTGCCGCGTTTCTAGTTGGCTCTGTCAACGTGACACTTTTATGCAATTATATTCACTCTTTATTTTCGCCCTCTCCTTATTGGATCATTAGATCCTAGCATATTCCCAGGAATATGCCACTGGGAATATGCCAGATCTAGGGTTGGGAAATATACACCTCGGACCCAAGTATTTTAAAATGCTCCTCATACAGCAAATAATACGTATAAAATAAGTGTAAGAAAATGGATACATGGCCCTTTGGACCACTGCAATGAACTTATCATAGCGATGCATCGAAAAAAAAAAAAAAAAAACCCCATAGCATCTTTCCAGCAAGTGGAATTTGTGCAAGCGGTAGGAACGGGCTGCTCCACAAGGCAAGCTGGTCGGATTTCTGAAAACAAGCAGAGAAATTTGTCAAAGCAAGCAGTTCGGATTGTGCTCCTACACTCCGGATTGTGCTCCTATAGTTCACAAAATTTCGTGGCAAACTTCATATCACTAACAAATTTCAATCCGATATTGATCTATCGCCCCCGCAGATCGAATGCAATCTAAATAGCCACTAATCATCGTCTTCCACAGATGTATCGGGATTATATAGAGAGCCATTTGTTCGGGCCTCAAACAGGAAAGCCACGTGCAAATTTTATTCTAAATGGGAACTATTTAAACACAAAGCAAAAATAAAAGGCAAACCCCCCCTTTCTCGCTAAATCATTACCATAATCTTACTCCTGGGATATTTTGGCAATTTTTCGGAATTATAAGTTCACATTCACAAGCGCACGATAAACAAAGTGCCGGAGCACTACGGATTGCTTCTCTGTGGTAATTGAGTAATATAGATAGTAACCCTACTCTATGGAATAACACCCCAGAAGGTTCTTCTGAGGCGCTTGGATCATTCTTCTAAGGCGCCCAGTCATCCACTGGTCGGGATCTTTACAGGTGCACACATTACAAGAGATTGGACGTTTTTCCCCAAGTGGTTTTTCATCCGAGCCATGGTGCTCACGGGCTTCGGCCCATGTCATGTGTTTTGTTTTCTGTTGTTCTTGTGGTCGCATGTCCTCGGACGCTGCCTTTGTGGTGCGACGTTAAAATATACTTCCTTCCTTCCTTCCTTCCTTC
>JAANSK020294979.1:0-10287 GCA_011763485.2 Isoetes engelmannii
TTCTTCTTCTTCTTCTTCTTCTTCTTCTTCTTCTTCTTCTTCTTCTTCTTCTTCTTCTTCTTCTTCTTCTTCTTGATAGTGCATTGAGCGTGGTTGCATGGCAGGTCAAGTAGCTGGATGATATAAGAATCAATGTCCCTAAAAAGTTTAGGATTAATGCATTTTATGATTGTCAACCAATGAGAAATGATTGATACATATGAAGAAAGAAAAACCTCCCATGCGAGTTTCAAAATCAGGCCTCTAAATGAGGTTTTCCAATGCATGGTCTTTCTCTATGTGGCTTTTATTTAAGCCTTAAAACGACATATGACACTTTAATCCTTGGACAATTCTAAAATTTATGCTATTTTCACTGTGATAAATTTTTTTTTTTTTTTTGGCTATTTTTTGGTTGAACAGAAGATGATATGGAATTGCTACTAATAGCTGATTTAAAATGCTAGCAAATATTAGTTTTTTTAAAGAGTGTTCATTTATCATTCATAATTTGTCTTTTAATCCAAGGCAACCAATGTTTATTTATGTGAGAAGTGGTAGATAGTCATTGAATCTTAGGCTGTTCATGCATCTCATTGCAGTCAAGAATGAAGATTTGACTTGACCTTTATCTAAGGTGGGATTGTGGAGGAGTAGAGTGTTCAGAATTAAGGATGATGGTAATGGTAATGGTAAGGTGGTGATGGTAATGGTTTGATATGATCATGTTTTGGATATGTGAAGAGATGATGGTTTTGAGTATTGATCTGAGACATGAGCAGTTTTGTTATGTTTTTTAGATGATTTTTTGCTAAGTTTGAGGAGTTTGGTTTTGTTGGAGTAGATGTCAGATAGGATGTTTTTGTATGTCTTCTTGATGTATGAGGTGTTCTCTTTCCTTTCCTGTTTGGTGATATGAGTTATGTTTTGGAGTCGGTCCTCCACCCGGGCCTATGCTACCTTTGAGCTTTGTTTTGTGGGTTCTTTTATGACTCTTGCGCCAATTTAAAACCGCCTTCAGGCAAGGTTTGTGCGTACTAGCTTGGGAATTAGTTTGTGGTTTAGATCTCCTCCCATGACATAGAGGGAATCCATAGTGCCCGAGCACATTTTATTTTCCTGTTTCTTTGCCCTTTTTTTCCCCTTCCCGATAGGCAATTGGTATTACTATATCCATCCATCTATCTATTGCATGGCTTATGGTCACAGTGGTACGTTTTTTTATATGTTTTGCTTCTATATATTGTGCATCAAAGGGTCAAATGTTCATTTGCCAACTCATGGTATTTAAGGCTCTTGGGACCTACTTAGATAGAGCAAATGAATATATTATCCTGACCTAAGGAATATTACATTCTACCAAACATATCAATAAGGGCGCAAAGTCACAAATGAATTGTTCAACTTTCATATTCGAGTTACGATCATTATCATTTCATATTCGAGTTACGATCATTATCAATGCCTAGGACTCTGTGATGCGTGTTGCTTGTGGGCAAATGCCATGTGCATGCAAAGGGTCGTTGAGAAGCTTAATTACAAACGTAAGAAGTAAATTTTATGCAATAGGCCTATGGACCCAAAGTATAACAGACGTATCAAAATCTCATCCCTGAGGGTTTTCGAGAAAAAAAACTTAGCAGTAATAAACATGAGAATAGCATGCTAACGAAAAGACAATTAGCTTTATAAACAGTCCTCAATCCATCAAATAAATTCTCTACCTACCTTCCTTACACTTTATAAACATAGTCCTCACCTCACCATAACCAATACATCAAATAAATTCTTGAATTCTTTACCTTATGTTCCTTGCACTTTAACATGTATAACTAGTAGATTCATATCATGTTGGGATTGTGTGCATTGTCGGCAAAGCAAGTTGCCATGATAGTGTGAACCTGATGCTAGACCGTCCACAACGAGGTCCAAGCCTGTGGTCTATGGGACAAGAATTCCTTTTTCTTTACACAATAATAGGGAGAAGATTACAAATGTGGCATGATTTTTCTTATACATAGTCAATGTAGCAGGTAGTCGGCTAAAAAATGCAAGTCTGTCAGTCTATGCTAATAAATAGACGGCTGAAGAGGACGCATCATCTCATTGTCTTCATGGTCTAGGATATGGCAATGCCAGACATAGCCAGGAGCTTGGGTGATGTTGAAGGGAAATGCCTTTTCATCCTGTGCCGTAAAAGAGATGAGAAATCTTGTCACATAGCCTGGCCAAACTGTAATTGTGTCTTTCCAGCCAGATTGATCATTATATGGCTCTGTAAAATTCGCTGTGTAGCAGCTCTTAGGATCTGGATAATCCACAGCAATGCTGCATGAATTATTTTTATAACCATCTGCATCAAATGCTTGCTGATTTTTCATTCTGAATCTCACCAGATGCAGATGAATAGGATGAGCATCTGGAGTAAGATTAATGATCTGCCAGGTCTCTGTAGTACCTTGAACAGGCTTCTCAGTGGCTGGATCCATCATTAAAAGGTTGTTGATAGATGTTCTGGCCACATTTCCAGATGCATCAGCGATTTCTTCCAGAGTGTGGTTTCTGGTCAGCACAGAAGGCAATGGTTGGTTTGCATCTGGGCTGAATTGCTTAGGCAGATAAATGGGTCCCTCGTAAACAGCCCCTGTTGCTGGAGCAACATGAAATTTCATTACTACTGCATCACCTCCAGAAGGAATTTGTCCACTAGGAAATGGATACGCAGCAGAATTCTGTAAAACGACATCAGTTCCAGGAGCTATAACAGCGAAATTTACAACCACATCCACCCTTTCTGCTGGACCAAGTGTGATGTGGGTTTGATTAATTATCTCAGGAAGAACACCTCCATCTGTGCCAACTTTCATAAACCACAGGGCACTAGAATTGAAGGAAAGATTAAAAAACCTGGCATTTGCACCATTCAGAACTCTGAACCTGTATCTTCTAGCCTCCACGTTCAAGTAAGGCCAAACTTTTCCATTGACAAGAATGGTATCACCAAAAAACTCAGGGCACCAATTAGGGTGCAGGTTATTGGTACCAGTATTGGGATAGTTAAGGGAACCATTAGCATAGAACTGCTTATCTTGGATGACTAGAGGGATGTGGTACTGGCCAGCAGGCAGGTTACTCTTTTTTTCAGCTGAATAATCAGTTACAAAGTAGAGCCCTACAAGACCTGCATAAACATTCAGTCTGGTGATACCAATGGTGTGGTCATGGTACCATGACATAGCTGGAAATTGAGAATTAGGATATGTGTAATTTTGAGTGTACCATGATGGTCCCTTTTCTCCCTTTGCAGTGAACCATGCACTAGGGTGGCCATCTGAAGTTGGCTCAACTTCTCCTCCATGTAAATGCACTACTATAGGGACTCCCCCCTTCTTTGGACTTGCCCAGTTTATGGTTGTATCCACTGTGAATAAATGAGATTCATCTGTGATATGGTTTTCCCAAAAAATGCATCCTTGCTTTTCATGTTTTGCTATCAATGTTGGACCAGGATATGTTGCACTGGCCTGGCTTGTGCCAAAAGCATAAAGTGTTGAGTTAGGCAGATCCCTGTGCAGTTTCTGGCATCATATCAAAGAAAAACATAGTAAATAAGTAAGCCAATTACAAAACAACATCTTGATTGTGCCAAAAGCATAAAGTGTTGTGTTAGGCAGATCCCTGTGCAGTTTCTGGCATCATATCAAAGAAGAACATAGCATAGTAAATAAGTAAGTAAGCCAATTACAAAACAACATCTTAATAACCTCATGAAATATTTGATCATTTTACTCCAAACATACCTGAGAAATCTTATATGCTCCCATTGTAAGAGGAGAAGCCTTGGTAAGATCAATGCTGCTTGGCAGAGGAAGAGGGTCTACAAATTTCTCAAGGTTCGGAGATCTTATTAAATTCTGACATATAGACTGTGCATTGATAACTGAGACTTTGAAGCAAGAAAAAATTAGGAGAGTCCAGTAACAAGAACAGAGCAGTGGTGTCGGAAGCAAACGTATGTGAGCCATTTGCATAGACTGAGGAGGATGAACAGGCTGAAAGGAAAGGCCATGTATTTATAAGCTGGAAAAAAAAAATTAGGCAATCAGAGGTGTGAAAGAATAGGACTTACCCGAGCCGAGCATGTTGTTTTGCCTCCATATAATTATTGGAGTGTTCCATTTGCGAGACAATGGTCGTGGGGTCAGCTTCTTTACCCTCTGCCAAAAACATTGCCGCCGGTTGCACCATCTCAGTCGGCCGAAGTCCACTTTCGCCACCATATCCGTGCCGCTTGTAGACAAATCGCAGCCATGCTTTCTCTTCAGGGACACTTAAACCCGTTACATATTGAAAAGAGCCTTGAAGGTCATTCCCGCTATTCTTGGCTTGCAGGGGTAAAACAGGCCAAAAAAACCTAGAACCGGGACCCATGGAGCGGGAGGCTGCCAGTTCACATGCGATAGTCCTGCAGAGGCCCTGTTATACCCTCTGCAAATTGAGGATGGCCCGTGATGGTGGGCGTCAATCAAAGAGGAGGCATTTTCTACGCGGGTGATGGCATGCGGCATTCGCCAGAGAGGGGCATGTTTTATCCTGTGTTATTTGAGAATGCCTGGTGACGGTGCGCGTAAAACGGCGGGGCATTTTACATGACGGTGATGGCTTTGGTGCTGCATGTGAACCCAGGTTTAACCACTCAAAATCAAGCCCAAAAGGGCTTTTCCTCAACGGAAAGTACGGTTAGGCTCTTTTCAGCCTTAAGAGCCAATGTCCTTGTGACACGTGTTAACCTTTCTTTTTGAGAATATCTCCTGCCGTTGCTACTCAACATTCTGGTCTACGTTCTGGTTTTTTGGTCTGTATTCTGCACAAATAGTATCTCCACCGTCCACATGGCAACCAATTGACGGCTGAAAAGAGCCTAACCGAACTTTCCGTTAGGGCAAAGCCCCTCTGGGCTTGATTCTGGAGGGTCAAGCAGACCTCCGCGCTTCGCGCGTCGGCCTGCTTTCCCCTCCGGAATCAAGCCCAGAGGGGCTTTCCCTTATCCAAAATGCCCAAATACCATTCATAAGCCCAATATAGAACACAATAGACACACCAACAATTTGCACCTCAACTAAATTTATATAAGTATTAACAGCCAACCATACTTACGAAACACCACCCATTCAATGAAGTACAACACCCGACCATACCCTAACAATCAAGCTGTGGTGAGTTCCTCACTACAAATGGCCAAAAAAAACCATGGCTTATAAATACCATTCTACTAGGTGAGCACCTCATACAAATAGCAAGGGCTACAAATAGCAGAAAAACCACACACTTGGATTATACATTCCCTTCTACGTGCAAGATTTCCATGTATGTAAATGAACTATCTGATAAGTTTAATATCCATTTAGGACTAGCGTTCCATTTTCACCAAGTCTATGTAGCCAAGTTTGGTTGATCTCATTAGATAACTATCTTATCTAGAACAGGACATCCGGTGCTAATCTAAGTTCTATTTATATCAATAGATAATTTATCTCATTAGATAATTATCTCACCTGGAATATTTTGATGTAAAGAATCTGTATTGTCATATGTTACAATGTTACAGAAATTCCAATGTACATTATATGTCTATGATACAAAACTTGGTCCACATGACAAGCTTGCCAAACAGAGTGTAGACCAATGCTTGAGTAGAAGAGAGCCTATGAATAAAAGAATCATAATCACAATAAATTTTACAGTGCTTGGGCCAGCCATTGTTTACATAAGTCTTCAACAGACAGTGCGCCAGCCAATCGAGCCTATACAAGATATGAAGTAGAGGGGGCAATTAAATGAAAGTAGTAATGAGAAATTCTCGATAGGCAAGAAAGAGTTTTATTACATTACAGAGTTTGACTTATAACGATAAGTACCTGACGAGCCACCCACTGTACATCCACGATGTTGTTATCGCGCGAAGCAACTTGAAAAGCACTTTTCCATCGGCCACACATGACGAAAGCTAAAACTTTCCTGCAATGAGTTTCATGAGAATATTAGTGTCTAGTTCCATATTTGGAGGGGGGCTATAAGAGAGAGAGACGAGAAGGAACCTATGGTTGCTATTTAGCTTTTCAATCAGACTACTGGGGCGCTCGTGGTGTTTACTGGCATATACATATATAGCTGCTGAAAGGACCTGATTTAGAAACAGACAGTATCAGAAGTCAAAAGTTGATTAGGCAGGATGCAAAGAAGTTGATGCCAATGACCTGATCAAAATCATCAGAATCAAGTGTGCCCTTGATGTTTTTAACAAGGTCTAGAAGTTGCGTCTGATTCCTTTTCTCGGCAAGAGCAGCAGCAGCACCCGCATAGATGTTAACCGCTATATGTTGAATTCATTTTCAAATCAGTTAAAATTCAGAGAGAAAAACGTGCTTAAAATTGCAGACGTACGTGAGAGGCCCAAGTCGAAAATTGCCTGGAAGGCAAGATGGAAATCCCTTTCAATAAGGGTCTCTGCAATCTCACACCTTCGCCTGTAATTGGACTTTTTGATCATTCGTTACGAGAAAAGTAGCAAGCAAAGCAAAGTTTACAACAGGCTAAATTGCAGATCATACACAATCCAGTCAACAACTTGCGCAGTATCTGTATACCTCAACTGGAAATATGCACTGGACAAACAGCAATGGCCAGCAGCACACAGTATACAACTTGATAGAGATCTAACCTATTCTCTATAGATTCTCACGATAAGGTAGTTCTTTTTTATATTCCAGAATTCAGTCAGCAACATGAGCGGTGTCTGTATACCTCCTTAACTGGAAATATGCATTGGACAAACAGCAATGGCCCACAAATTTAAAGACAAATCTATTCGAAATAAGCATTGGAGACATATTTCTAAGGTAGAATTAGTTGCAAATAAGCTGAAGATTGTACTTGAGGTCTGCCATCAACAGTGTGTGTGTTAGTGACAAGAGTAAGGGGAGGCGCAGATACGAGCACCGACCAAACAGAAGATTATTCTATTCAAAAAACGTCCTTGAGCCAAATACATCTTCACAAGACTCCAAATAGAAAGTTTATCTACTACAACACGTCAACACCTACACTTGCTTTTTCATATATACTAGGTACATTATGTACATACACATTTGCACCATTAACTAATTGTCTAACACAGTGTACAGTCCTCTTTTATTTACGTGTCCTCTAATCCTAACCTTAAGTTGCTCGGGTGTAATGCAAGAACTAAGATCTGTTAGACACCTTCCCATTGCCAAATATTACATGCTTTACCATGCTTGTCAAATGCAGGAACAGATAGTAAATTTGCTGGAGATTTATAAATCCTTTAGCTTGAGACTAGCAGAGTGCTCCATGTCCTGCTGCTACTAGAACAGTTTATCAGTTTTAGAATGTGCAAGAATTTCTGGTAAACAGAATGTTGAGGAGCCCCAACTCCACTAACAAGTATTTCATGCTAGGAGGTAAGTTGTGGTCTGAGGCCACCTTAAGGTATCTTTCATTAAATAACCCTAAAAAGGCTAACTCCTGAGACACCTGCAGATGGTTTACTAGTGCTAGAAGTAGCATTTCTCCCCATCTTTATATAGATATAATGTCCTTGGCCCAGATCTCAGATAGTTTGAGCAGATCTAAGCTCAATTTAGCAGAGCTAACTTGTTTACTCTGGAATTCGGCCTTGGTTGAACAGATTTAATGAATTCAATACAAATTCATAGAAAATTTACTTTACGCTAGGATAAATCTGACTTCAGAACAAATCTTCAAAAAAAACCATCACAGTAATCGTTCGCTGGCCTCAAATTTGATCTGGAAAAGGCTCATGTAAATCCAAGTTGATAGCCAGATGTTTGGCGAAAAATTGTGCTCTAAAGAATTGTCAATCCTCTCTCCTTGCCATTGAGGAATATGTTTTTGTGCTTGCAATTTCTGGGCCCCATCTTTAGCATGAAAGATGCAATCTTACTCCCCTACTGATAGACAGCATGTTGTGTTGTTGCTTGCTCCCAGAAGGCTCATAAACATAAAAGGATATGTCTCGCCTGCAATGGTAGAAAAAAACATTTCCAAGCGAATTTTTAAGATATTCCAGTAAAACTTCATCTTTTCAAAATAGCGACGCTTCGAATCTATTAATGACTATGAGCAAAGCATCTATGCCGCATCCAATAATGTTTACAGAATTTTCAGCCATTCCTCTGCAACTGGATGCAGCATTCCAGTTAATGTCTTTTTTACACAAGCTGCACCAGCTTGGGACCCCGCAGCAAGGTCAATGCAGACTTCCATGGACTATCTTCAAGGCTTCAAAAAGATTGGCTGAAAAGGGATCCTGGTCCACAAAGACATCGCAGTGGCCTGGGGTTTTGCTTTGGGAAACCTCCATAACACGGCTGAAAAGTGACTCCAAAAAGATGAATCGGCTGATCCGACATGATCAGAAACATTCATACACATCAAGGACATGGGTGAGCCAAGTGAGTTTCTCAATGCAGTTCTACACAGATCACTCCCTTGAGATCAATGAAGATAGTTTCTTCCAGCCCCCAGCTAGCACATAAAGTGAGAGATGCTATTGGTCAACTCAAGGTCTCATCTCATCAGCTTGAGATTGAGTCTGGCCATGCAACTAGACATAAGGTCGAGCGCTTGAAAAGGATTTGCAGATTGTGGCATTTGAATTTAATTGACTTTCGAGGAACACTTTATTTTTCATATCCAGTATATTATGATATACGGGCAAGGTTCCCAAAGAACCTATCTCCCTCCCAAAACTCATTAGACGTGAGGACCAGAAATATCTAGCTCTATTCCTTCACCAAATGATTCATCATACAAGAAATCTGTTAAAGGAACATGCTGGGGGGAGAAGTGGACAGGAAAATGGAAGGTTAGATCGTCTCTTCTTCATTGAAGATGATGATAATAATAAATGGAAGTCAGGTCCTCTACCTGGGCCATCTAATACTATTCCAAGAGGTTAGCAATCAGAGTTTCACAAAGAATAAAGCGGGCAGCACAGGAAAGGCATAATCAGTCCTTTGAAAGAGAAAACAAGAGTGACATCATCTCATACTCTCAGATAATGGCTAGGAAAAAGACAAAAGTCTCCTTTCAGTTATTTTTTTTAATACCCAAATCTAGGAGGCTGTAACGTGCCCCTAGCTGTACATGATTGTTGTAATAATTGGTCTCATAGACGCGGTCTCTCGTAAACGTTAATAAAATCTTTCTTTCCTCCCTCCCAGCCCCAGGTATGGCTCTATACCATATTGATGTATGAAATGCAAGAGAGAAGGAAGGTGATCAGAGATATAGATATATTGAAGTAGCAGATAGAGAGCTATATATAGTTATATAAGGTGACAGTGCATAGAATGGTCCATGTCATACATAGTATGTAAGTTAGAGTGCAGCTACATCCTTGAATATTCTTTATAAATTGTCTCGATAAGATGGTCCTTTATAGATTCTCTCAACCTATTTTAGTTGTTTGAAGTACAAGGAATTTGCTATTTGACAAGGTAAAAATACCCAAAATTTCCTATTTTAAAAATTGCAGTAATTACAAACAGTTTTCGTCACAATTGAAGATGTGAGGAAGACAACGGTAAAAACACTGACATACTTTAAAGTGTCTGCGTCACTTGGGTTTCCAAATAGGGAATACTTCCAGGGAGGTCCTTCTGCATTACCAAAGGTGCGAGTAACCTTCATCTGAAAGAAACCCAGATTCCATTATTTTACAAAAGAGGGTAAGACACGCACAACCTAAAGTCCAAGATCCACGGCAGACACAAGTAGAGGTCTATAAAAGTAATGACCTAGCAAGTACAAGGCAAACTCCAATCCTCTACAAGAAAGTCCGTTAAGAAATGCTATCCAATAAATAAGCATCTCGACCACTGTGTAAGGCATTGGC
This sequence comes from Isoetes engelmannii, assembly GCA_011763485.2. Lineage (NCBI taxonomy): Eukaryota > Viridiplantae > Streptophyta > Lycopodiopsida > Isoetales > Isoetaceae > Isoetes > Isoetes engelmannii. Next base: position 9,923 of record JAANSK020294979.1, read on the forward strand.
ACCTAACTTCTAGACAATTGTAAAATTGGAAGAAAGACATATCTGTTGAAACATCACATATGTACTCTTGCATTTTCCACAGCTTATTCCACCCACCATTACTATTATAAAATCTTTTGCTTGACAACTATCTGGAGCAACTCTGAGCATCCTAGCAAGAAAGGCAAAGAGGCAAAGGTCAGAGGACCAAGACACCAATCCCGGTGCATTTCCACATGAACCATGAACACACGAACCTTGGCCCTGATAACCATGATAGAAAATGAGGATGGCTTAGGTATCTATCGTCTAGACCACCTGCTTGAGCCCAGTACTCTCTATAATTGGCATGCATTATGCTCTCTATCCTCCCCCTCTTCCCGCCC
>JAANSK020294990.1:0-10287 GCA_011763485.2 Isoetes engelmannii
AGAATAGCTGCTTCGCGTGCTTAATCTGCTTCCGCTTGTCGCGCTTTTTTGTACCCCAATATCTAACTTAGACCCAATATCCTTTTCCTTAAATGGCTCTTTTTAGAGGCACTTTTGTAATTTGCTCAACTTAAGATACTAAATTGGACTGTTTTTTAGCCAATTTTGAATTTTAATTTTTTTTTGAGGGAATCTTCTTCTTAAATTAGTGCATTTCAATTCAAACTTTATTTATGACATAAAATGCACATTAAAGCAGTAAAACTCTATCATTCATCTTAATAAGCCATAATAAACAGTATTTGTGCAACATCAACACAACTTGGAGTGAAGGTCTATAATTGTCCTCTTCTTTCGTATTGCTAGCTTAGTCATTATATCTAAGGTTCATTATTGACACGTTATTAACTTATGCCCAGCAACTAGTCTTATATCTAATTTGTAAAGAACAGAGATGTGCATCCATACATAGAGCAAAATATGCATCACTCAGACAAATATGCATCTATGAACTTGATTTACTAACCTGGAAATAATCTGCTAAAAGCTATGAAATGTGTGGTATCCTCTAATTGAATGGCCTGACACCAACCATCGCCATCGCCAGAAAATAAAGTCTATAGGGTCATATCCTTACTTATACCCATCACTGTGCACATGACTACTACCACTTTAAGGGTTGCATAAAGGGTGTTAAGTTGCTAAAAGAAGTTTAGATTGTGATTTTATTGTGTGTTAAATGAAGGTAAATCTGCGATGGATCATATGGTTGCTCAGATGAATTGATGCACACATGATTGCTTTTTTATTCTAAAGGTTGCAAGTTGCATAAACTCAAATTGTAAGCTGCAAAACAGAAACATAGTTGATATTATATAGGTTGTGGGTTTATTGTGTGTTAATTGAAGGTAAATTTGCGATGGACTGGGAAGTCCATATTAGAATCAGTTAAGTAAAACTCAGAGACTACAAGATAGCCATGTCTCATGTATATTCATAGTTACAGCATGATTCAATAGATCACAGTGCACTTAAAAGTGTTGTGGTACAATATAAAATAAAAAACGTAAATATTATGGAGGCGGCATAGTGGAGACAGGCATAACAAATACATATATGTCTTCATTAGTTTCAGAGATGATTGTCTGTCATTTGCATTGCTCTTATTTGAGTAGTCTTAGTTGGGCTGGAGAGGGGGCGTTTCTCTAGTCGTTTGAAGTTGAAGAAGATGACTAGTACAAAGTAGGGCACCAATATAAATCCAAGAATAAACATAGTTTTCCAATATGGGTTTCACCTGATATGTAGAAGTAGTGGTGACAAGAAACGCCATTGCTTCTTTCTGGTACTCAACAGTTTTACTCCATGCTGGAAGTGGGGCTGACTTGAGGTCGCTCAAGGCCTTCCAACTACGATACATAAAAGGGCCCATGACTCCACCTAAAGCAACAAATCTGAGGCAAAATCTTATATAGAATACGTCTTTGAATCCTCCTCCTTAGAAGCCTGGTTGCTTGCAGGCAGTTGAGCTTCCTCTGATGCTGCCACACTTTGTCCATGCTTGACCTTCGAAAGCCAGCGGACAATAAACCGCTCCAATTTCACCAATGTTTCACTTGACACAGCCCATCCGGCAGTAAATGCAGCAAAAAAAGCTGTTAGAATATCCAAATACAGATCATGGCGCTTTGGCTTCATGTCGTCCCATTTTGTGTTTGCAAAATCCCTCACCTCCTCTGTTTGCGTAAGATTAGCTATTATATTCTCTATCTCTTCTATCCCTTCTGGCGTTAAGATGTCAGAAGAGCATACCTTTTCCACCGTGTCGGTTTCCACGCATTCATCTCCGCTTGCCAATGCCTCGTCAACACTTGAGTAAACCACACTCATATCAGTTGCAAGTGCTAGCACAGGATTGGCATATAGCCGCGCGTCAGGGATTACTAGATTAAAATCACAGGCAGTTACTGGAAAGCTACTATTGGTTAATGGAGCAACGGTTTGCTTGGCCAACCATCCCTCGAAGCAGGACAAGAAATTCTCCATTGCCTCAACATCACCTTTGGTAATGTTGTCAGGAAAGGTATCCAACATGGAATTTACATAAAAATAAGAATCAAACTTGGAACTATAAGAGTAAAGATTGACCCCCTCAGTCGTTGGTATCCAGTAGGACTTAACAGTTTGGTCCTTGCAGGGAACTGCATCCTTGAACTCTCCAAATTCTGCTGTCATATTAAGGCTTTGAGCACATACATTTCCTACACAAGTGCATTCTACAAAGGACTTGCCTAAGAAAGCAGCCATATCAGCTCTGTAGTATAGAATATGTTGATTGTTGCATGCCGACCATGGGCTAGCCCTAGAGTAGTACCAAGAATCCTTATTCTTATCTACAATTTTTCGATCTTCTCCCACAGCTCCTGGAACCTTTGCATTGCTTACCCAATTTACCAAGTATACCATCTGACTGTTGTTGTAATTTACTTCTGATAGTAGAACTCTGAAGTTCATCTTAGTATCCTCTTTTACAGCAATTATCTGAAAAGTATAACGGCACATGTTTGGGCCCTTGTCCCCGAAATCCCCTATACAAATTCTGATGCTCATTCCCCAATTCACGACCATTCTGGCAATGATATTTTTCTCCTTCTGATGGAATGAACCTCCAACAACATGTGGCTCAGGTGAGTTAAACATGCGCGCCTTACCAGCAACCCTCCAGGCACTTAGCTTTTTGTAGGCTGAACCTGCTTGTTGAATTGTGATGTTGGGGTCTGTTTCAAAGCCTTCCACAAGGTATGAGAGAGTGATCCACTCGAAGAATGGGTCCGACGACGTGGCAAAAGCTGTCTTTTCAGTACATGAACTGCCATTTTTGGTTGTTAAATCAGGATAATATTCAGCAGCATGCGAACCAAGGAATGTTATCTTCGTCAGAATTGCAAAGAAGATGACTAAAATGAGCTTGCAGAGTGCCATGGCAAGACGCAGAAATGCAAAGAGGATGATGAAGTAAGTTAGAGCTTGCAGAGTCGTGTCTATATAATGTGGGTTTCAAAGTGCCGTGGCGGGAGAGGATTCCATGTTTAACCATTTAGTAGCTTGGACATTCAACGGCCGTTCTAACGCTGTCACATTAAGTTGTACTAATGGGACCATGTATACCTAACTTACATAGCAGCTAACATCGATCATCAAATCATCCAGCTCTTTGTTTGACCTTGCAAATGAATTCGTCCTTCCTACGATAACTATTCTTATTTTTTGTGGACGATAAAATATTTATCTTATCTTATTTTTAAATTCTATACTACTTATGGCAGACTGTAACAACAAATTGTAGACCTTATGTCGTTTAATCTTCATTTTGACATCCAAGAAGAGCGCGAGGAAGAAAAGAAAAACTTTTTACCCAAGCGTTTGTCAGTTTTCTTTGATGTGTCTGTTTTTTCGGACATTCGGACTCATCATACAGGTTTTAAATTCTCAAATTTGGAGGAACCTTTTCTTGTTAAAACTAATTTTGTTAAATATGTACAATCAATGTAACTTATACAACTCTAGAGAATGGACACTTTGTTTTTATTCCATTTTGTTTATGGTACCATCTGTGGTCCATGGACTAGAATTGGTCCATCTTGGGGTCCATACTAGAATTACCTCTACCACTTAAACCCATGTATCCAGAAAGAAAAATCTCCATTTTGTAGTCTACCACCACCATTTGAATCTTCACTTGATTGTTTTGATCTTTATTAATTTCATGGCCAATGGAATCACTAATATGTTGTGGTTATTATACAAACCTCATACAGTTTAGCAATTTTCGTACTAGTCCAGCCAGAACTGCATACTAAGTATTCTAGTACAAAGGGGTCCAAACCTTGCTAAAATAAAAAGTAAATGACTTTTTATGATAAAACATATTGATTTGCATGTTCTAAGTTTTTTCATCATTATATGACATTAGATGAAGTTGTCATACCCATTTTGCTCAAGCGAGATGTTTGAGAGGATGAATTATTTGTCTTTTACTATTACGAGTTTTGGCTTGATGCTTGTGGTTATAAATTCTTGACTCTAAGAGCTATAATTAATTGATTTTTTGAAGCATTCATATATTATAATGATCTCAATGTTGACTAAAGAATCTCTCTTATATAGAATCCATTTTGTCTGTGGTCCATCAATATTGATACTGATGCGTCCTCTCCTACCTTTATGGGACCATTATCTTCAAAACGTTATGTTTTTGTCGATCGGAGTCCATATGAGATCCATGTACTATTGCCGTATTAAATTGGATGTATACGTCCATTAATACTAGAGTTGTCCACTGGACCATCTGTTGTCCATGGACCGGAATTGGTCCATGGTACCTCTATCACTTAAACCCATACATTTACAGATAAAAATCTCTATTTTGCAATTTACCACCACCATCTGAATCTTCACTTGATTCTTTATGATCTTTATGAATTTCATGGCCAATGGATGCACTATAATATGTTGTGGTTATTATCCAAACCCCATACAGTTTAGCAGTTTACGTACTAGTCGAGAACTTCATTCTTCAAGTATTCTAGTACAAAGGGGTCCAAACCTTGCTAAATTCAAAAGTAAATGACTTCTTATGATAAAACATTTTGATTTGCATGTTCTCAATTTTTTTTCACTATTATATGACATTATATGAAGTCGTCAAACCCTTTTTTGCTCAAACGAGCTGTTTGAGAGGATGAATTATTTCCCTCTTACTATTATTACTATTACGAGTTTTGGCTTGATTCTTGTGGCCATAAGTTATTGACTCCAAGAGCTATAATTAATTGATTTTTTTAAGCATTCTAAGTTATAATGATCTCAATGTTGACTAAAGACTCTCCTATGTAGAATCTATTTTGTCTGTGGTCCATCAATCTTAATACTGATACGTCCTCTCCTATCTTTATGAGACCATTATCTTCAAAACATTATGTTTTTGTCGATCGGAGTCCATATGAGATCCATGTACTACTGCCATATTAAATTGGATGTATACGCCCTTAACACTAAAGTTGTCCACTGGACCATCTGTTGTCCATGGACCGGAATTGGTCCATCGTACCTCTATCACTTAAACCCATATATCTAAAGATAAAAATATCTATTTTGCAATCTACCACCACCATCTGAATCTTCACTTGATTCTTTATGATTTTTATGAATTTCATGGCCAATAGACTCACTAATATGTTGTGGTTATTATCCAAACCTCATACAGTTTAGCAGTTTTCGTACTAGTCGATAACTTCATTCTTCAAGTATTCTAGTACAAAGGGGTCCAAACCTTGCTAAAATAAAAAGTAAACGACTTTTTATGATAAAACATATTGATTTGCATGTTCCCAAGTTTTTTCACTATCATATGGCATTAGATGAAGTCGTCAAACCCTTTTTTGCTCAAACGAGCTGTTTGAGGGTGAATTATTTCTCTTTCACTATTACGAGTTTTGGCTTTATTCTTGTGGCCATAATTTGTTGACTCTAAGAGCTATAATTAATTGATTTTTGAAGTGTTCATAAGTTATAATGATCTCAACCTGACTAAAGACTCTCTTAAATAGAATCCACTTTGTCTGTGGCCCATCAATCCTAATATTGATGCGTCCTCTCCTATCTTTATGGGACCATTATCTTCAAAACATTATGTTTTTGTCGATCGGAGTCCATATAATATCCATGTACTACTGTCATATTAAATCGGATGTATACGTCCATTAACACTAGAGTTGTCCACTGGACCATCTGTTGTCCATGGACCGGAATTGGTCCATCATACCTCTATCACTTAAACCCATATATCTACAGATAAAAATCTCCATTTTGCAATCTACCACCACTATTGAATCTTAACTTGATTCTTTATAATATTTAATGAATTTCATGCCTAATTGATTCACTAATATGTTGTGGTTATTATCCAACCCTCATACAGTTTAGCAATTTTCGTACCAGTCGAGAACTTTATTCTTTAAGTATTCTAATACAAAGGGGTCCAAATCTTGCTAAAATCAAAAGTAAATGACTTTTTATAAAACATATTGATTTGCATGTTCTCAAGTTTTTTCACTATTATATGCTATTAGATGAAATTATCAAACCTTTTTTGCTCAAACGAGCTGTTTGAGGGGATGAATTATTTCTCTTTTACTATATTGAGTTTTGGCTTGATGCTTGTGGTCATAAATTCTTGACTCTAAGAGCTATAATTAATTGATTTTTTGAAGCGTTCATAAGCTATAATGATTTCAATGTTGACTAAAGAATCTCTCTTATATAGAATCCGTTTTGTCTCTGGTCCATCAATCTTGATACTGATGCGTCCTCTCCTATCTTTATGGGACCATTATTTTCAAAACATAATGTTTTTTGTCGATCGGAGTCCATATGAGATCCATGTACTATTGCCATATTAAATTGGATGTATACGTCCATTAATACTAGAGCTGTCCACTGGAGCATCTGTTGTCCATGGATCGGAATTGGTCCATTGTACCTCTATCACTTAAACCCATATATCTACAGAAAAAGATCTCTATTTTGCCATCTACCACCACCATCTGAATCTTCATTTGATTCTCTATGATCTTTATGAATTTAGCCAATGGATTCACTAATATGTTGTGGTTATTATCCAAGCCTCAAACAGTTTAGCAGTTTCCGTAATAGTTGAGAATTTCATTCTTCAATTATTCTAGTACAAAGGGGTCCAAACTTTGCTAAAATCAAAAGTAATTGAGTTTTTTTATGATAAAGCATATTGATTTGTATGTTCTCAATTTTTTTCCCTATTATATGACATTAGATGAAGTCGTCAAACCCTTTTTTGCTCAAATGAGTTGTTTGAGGGGTTGAATTATTTCTCTTTTACTATTATGAGTTTTGGCTTCATAAGTTGTTGACTCTAAGAGCTATAATTAATTGATTTTTTGAAGTGTTCATAAGTTATAATGATCTCAATGTTGACTAAAGACTCTCTTATATATAATCCATTTTGTCTGTGGTCCATCAAGCTTAATACTAATGCGTCCTCTTCTATCTTTATGGGAACATTATCTTCAAAACATTATGTTTTTGTCGATCAGAATCCATATGAGATCCATGTACTACTGCCATATTAAATTGGATGTATACGTCCATTAACACTAGAATTGTCGACTAGGCTATCTATTGTCCATGTACCGAAATTGGTCCGTTGTACCTCTATAACTTAAACCCCTATATCTACAGATAAAAAACTCCATTTTGTAATCTACCACCACCATTTGAATCTTCACTTGATTCTTTATGATCTTTATGAATTTCATGGCCAATGGATTCACTAATATGTTGTGGTTATTATTCAAACCTTATAAAGTTTAGCAGTTTTCGTACTAGTTGAGAACTTCATTCTTCAAGTATTCTAGTAGAAAGGGGTTCAAACCTTGCTAAAATCAAAAGTAAATTACTTTCTATGATAAAACATAAAGATTTGCATGTTCTCAAGTTTTTTCACTATTATATGACATTAGATGAAGTTGTCAAAGCCTTTTGTGCTCAAACGAGCTGTTTGAGGGGCTGAATTATTTCTCTTTTACTATTACGAGTTTTGGCTTGATGCTTGTGGTCATAAGTTCTTGACTCTAAGAGCTATAATTAATTGATTTTTTGAAGCATTCATAAGTTATAATGATCTCAATGTTGACTAAAGAATCTCTCTTATATAGACTCCATTTTGTCTGTGGTCCATCAATCTTGATACTGATGCATCCTCACTATCTTTATGCGACCATTATCTTCAAAACATTATGATTTTCTCGATCGAAGTCCATATGAGATCCATATACTACTGCCGTATTAAATTGGATGTATACATCCATAAATACTAGAGATGTCCACTGGACCATCTCTTGGACCGAAATTGGTCCATCGTACCCCTATCACTTAAACCCATATATCTATAGATAAAAATCTCCATTTTGCAATCTACCACCACCATCTGAATCTTCACTTGATCTTTATGATCTTTATAAATTTCATGGCCAATGGATTCACTAATATATTGTGGTTATTATCCAAACCTCATACAGTTTAGCAGTTTCCATACTAGTCGAGAACTTCATTCTTCAAGTATTCTAGTACAAAGGGGTCCAAACCTTGCTAAAATCAAAAGTAAATGAGTTTTTATTATAAAACATATTGATTTGCATGTTCTCAAACTTTTTCACTATTATATGACATTAGATGAAGTCATCAACCCTTTTTTGCTCAAAAGCGTTGTTTGAGGGGATGCATTATTTCTCTTTTACTATTACGAGTTTTGGCTTGATTCTTATGGCCATAAGTTTTTGATTCTAAGAGCTATTTATTTAATTTTTTGAAGCGTTCATAAGTTATAATAATCTCAATGTTGACTAAAGACTCTCTTATATAGAATATGTTTTGCCTGTGGTCCATCAATCTTAATATTGATGCGTCCTCTCCTATCTTTATGGGAGCATTATCTTCAAAACATTATGTTTTTGTCGATCAGAGTCTATATGAGATCCATGTACTACTGCCATATTAAATTGGATGTATACGTCCATTAAACACTAGAGTTGTCCACTGGACCATCTGTTGTCCATGGCCCGGAATTGGTCCATCGTACCTCTATCACTTAAATCCATATATCTACAGATATATGGGTTTAATTGATTTACCATTTTGCAATCTACCACCACCATTTGAATCTTCACTTGATTCTTTATGATCTTTTTGAATTTCATGGCCAATGGATTCACTAATGTTGTGGTTATTATCCAAACCTCATATAGTATAACAGTTTCCGTACTAGTCGACAACATTCTTCAAGTATTCGAGTACAAAGGTGTCCAAACCTTGCTAAAATCAGAAGTAAATGACTTTTTATGATAAAAGATATTGATTTGGATGTTCTCAAGTTTTTTCACTATTATATTACATTAGATGAAGTCGTCAAACCATTTTCTGCTCACACGAGCTGTTTGAGGAGATGATTTATTTCTCTTTTGGGTAAGAGCATGCTTGGGTGTACTACTTTTGGCACCTCCTAAAGTACACACTCATAGTACTTAACTGTTGAGTACTTTTCCTCTTTTTCTTTTTATTATAAGCAATTCAAAATTTGGAAATACAAATCAAAAACACATTAGTCCGCAACTTAAGATCAAGATGTTGATGTTAGAATCAATAAAGACTGCATTCACATTCAAACTCCATGTTTAATAAGACCTTATCAAGCCCTCAAAGTATCCAGTGATTAGGTACTTTTATGGGTAGTTTCTGGGCCCCCAAACGGGTACACCCTAGCATGCTCTCACCCTTTTACTATTACGAGTTTTGGCTCGATTCTTGTGGCCATAAGTTGTTGACTCTAATAGCTATAATTAGTTGATTTTTTGAAGCTTTCTTGAGTTATAATGATCTCAATGTTGACTAAAGAATCTCATATATAGAATCCATTTTGTCTGTGGTCCATCAATCTTGATAATGGTGCGTCCTCTCCTATCTTTATGGGACCATTATCTTCAAAACATTATGTTTTTGTCGATCGGGGTCCATATGAGATCCATTTGCTACTGCTATATTGAATATTGGATTTATACGTCCAACTAGAGTTGTCTACTGGACCATCTGTAGTCTATGGACGAGAATTGGTCCGTCGTATCTCTATCACTTAAATCCATATATCTAGAGATAAAAATCTCCATTTTTCAATATACCACCAGCATTTGAATCTTTATTTGATTCTTTATGATCTTTATGAATTTCATGGGCAATGGATTCACTAATATGTTGTGGTTATTATCTCTACTAAATTCGTTTCGATAAAAAAAATTGGAAATTAGAAAACAATCGTCATTATTTCTATGGTTTAGAAGTAGCTAGAGGATGATAAAGTCATGAGTCTGATAATCAAGAAAAAGCAAAAAAATTGAAATTAGAAAACAATCGTCATTATTTCTATGGTTTAGAAGTAGCTAGAGGATGATAAAGTCATCACTGCGTCTCATAATCCCAGGCAGGTTGCCTGGGATTGGGTCAGGGCTTTGTTTCAGGTTAGATTGACTTGCTGCTTCATATGTGTATCCTGTTGCTTGGCCGCTCCTGCGGAAACAAGCCTCACATCTGTGTGTGGCTTGGCTGGTGTGGCTGATCTGGAAGTGGCGGCGGTTGTGGATCTTTCAGGGGATTCAGCAGCCTGCAGCCTCTCTTGTTCCTCGACTCAGGTACAAGCTATTT
>JAANSK020295001.1:0-10286 GCA_011763485.2 Isoetes engelmannii
TGCCGTCGTATGTCCTTAGGACGCTGGCTAGTGCTACGACGTTAAAATATACTTCCTTCCTTCCTTCCTTCCTTTAACACTTAAAGGTTGGATTGATGTTATGGATATGACTTTGGTGCTTATGGGAAGGGTCATCTGCTCTACTCTAATTAATGGTATGTGGCGGACCTATACAAAAAAGCAAAAAAAAAAAATATTTGGCCACATATGCCAACTTGACAAGATATAAAAATATGGCCACACATGGTCTTTACATTTATGCTCTTATTTGGTTGCTTAGAGAATTAAAGTTCTTAGCCAAATTCTAAGGTATGAACCAATTGTGAGTGACAAGAACATGACTATGATTTCAATTTGAAATGATTGCACAAAATTATTTTGTGACTCTACTTCGTAAAAGACAGTTTCTTACTATGCTTGTAATTTCTAGGTTGGGCTTGTGGACCTTGGAAAATCGTAATGACCATTTACACATGTTTGATTACGCTTGGGTAAAACCTAGGTTTAGGTTTTACAGAAAGTGAGTGCCAAAAATACCGTTTTCTTGTATGCCACTGCTACTGTGTAGCCGCATATGCATCCAAAATTGTGTAGCCGCTATGATCCATCCAGAAATGGTAGAACTTGATCAAAAACAGTCTGGATCTACCCTGTGGCACCCGAAATATCAGCGAAACTTTTAGTGGCCCCGGCGGGCCATTTGACCGCAAATTGTCTATTTTGGAAAAATCCCATGGCCGGCTTGAGTAGGACGAGTTAACTACGTAGTAGCTGCAAATTCGCCATTTTGTAGCAGCTTACTGGCAGTTAGGAGGTTGAAATGGCCAATTCATTGTTTGATGGTTTGGGACATGCCAACATTTTGGCCATTTAAGTTCCAGGGATGAAAGAGATTGGCCAAGAAAATGGTCGTTTCAAGTATAGGGCATTCCTCAGAGAATAACAATTTTACAATATCCTTGTGGTCTTTATTAGAACTTATACTCACTTATTAAATATACAAATTACCTATCATAAAGAATAATGATTATTTATAAACGAATTGTAATCCTGATAGCAAGGAATTCGATTGCATTCACCTCATTTGGGTCTGGTATAACCTTTTTTGTTAGATTTATGTGGGTACGTAAATTGAGGTGTTAGAAAAACATTGTTGGTTATCTAAATTCTTTGCTTGTCTAGATTTGGCCACTTCAAACGCTAAATATTTGAAGAAGGAATCGCCATTTGGGTTAGACATATGGTGGGAAAAAGTAGCAAAAATGGTCATTTCATACTCCACTTCAACAGTTAAATTGTGTAAGGAATGGCCAATTCGTTGCACTTAGAAATCTTTTTAGGATCCTTAAAATTTTCCCTACGAAATATCTAATATCTGGTGGTGTTTGTCCCATGCCAAAAACCCCTTATTCTTCCATTATTTTCAATCGTTCAAATATTGACCAACTAGAAATCTTATTCGTCCCATTAATTTCATTTGTTCGGATTATTTGTAGCTTGCTTTTGTTACTACATGATCGTGTATGACTATACATCAATATGAATATACCTGACACCATTTTCAAGGACCCATTCACCTAGCTCATGTTTAAGAGATTAAAGTTATTGTATGAATAGGACCATTTTCAAGGACTAATTCACGTAGCTCATGCTTATTAGATCAAAGTTATTGTATGAATACTTACTCATCGTGCATAGAATGATTAGTGAAAATTTATCGCATATCTAGACTGAGCAAGACTGTTTAAGGGTAGAAAGCAGGGCTACCTATTTTCTTAAAGCAGTTGCCTTTTACAATTTGCTCCAATATAAATTCAATAACTAAACAGTACTTATCTGGGAGGGGTATAATGAATATTGCAAAGAATGTTTGTATATATACGGTAAGGGGTTCAACTTTTATAGGATTACAAGCTTGTATAGGAGGGGGTTTTTTACAATGAAAAGTGTATACGGGGGAGTTTTGCCTAACCCTACGCATGCACATTGCATATCCCCTATAGGCATAGGTGAACCTCCCGAGCTTGAGGCTTGCTTCCTTAGCAAACTCTGGAAGATGCTTTGTTACACGTCAAGTTGGCACACTATCGGCAGCAGGTCAAGCCCATGCTCACACAAGGCCCACAACACTACTTGCGTACTCATTTGCTTGCCTATGAAAAAGGCAAGACTGATAACTTCCATCCGCACAGGTGCACATTGCCTCTGCAGTGAGACAGGCCTATGGACTCCAGAGCCATGCGAGGACATGATCTGTCAGTGTTGCCAACAGGGAGCCATTGAGGATGAGTGTCATGCGCTCCATGCCTGTCCAGCATTCGATCATATCCGAGCACGGTATACTAATTAGTTGTGTTTGACCAGCCGTTGCATGAGCTATTGAACTCGGCCCTCCGGGTGCTTGCTGGGCTCATATATTTAGAGGACATGGATACACGAACTCAGATGTGTCTTCCAGTGCAGTATTGAATTGCATATATTATTGTACAGTATACCAGCATACGTGTATATTACTGCCAAGGTTTTTCCCTCGAAAACCCTTTGGAAAGGGGGTTTTTTAATCCTGACAGTAGTAAGCTTGCTGCTACCTTTGTTTAGGTCCCATAGGCCAATTGGTCTCCATGGACGATTAGAAATCTATTCTATTCTATTCTATTCTATTCTATTCTATTCTATTCTATTCTATTCTATTCTATTCTATTCTATTCTATCATCATATCATGTACATTCTACATCACTTTATTCTACATATCACATGGAAGCAAATCCATTACCTATGCGCGATATGTTAGGAACTATTTTGCATGTGATTATCGATGTGGCAGATTTAAGGTCTTTACCACAGGACCGATTGATTGTACTTAAACCCGTGACCTCGGACAATGGATTTTTAAGCTTTAAGCTACGTGATGGGCATTTTCTCTTCTAGCAATATGTTCATTTCTTGTTCTACAATGCATATGGCAATACTATAGGTTGAATTCCCATATTTTGATGTTCCAAAGAATACACTTCCAACTACTTATCACAATTGCATATATTTGTATTTTAATTTTCCATAGTTATTTCTTGAATTCTATATTCCATTTGTTTTGCCCAAAGGGGCCAAAATTGTTTGGGTGCATATTCGCATGAGGGTGTCTCGGGCATTAAGAGTCGTTAGATAATCATATTTGCTAGTTGTACTTGCCTTTGGACCATAGATAGAGATCCTTATTTATGGAGTATGCGCCCACAAAATGGGTATATCGTGTAACAACCTTGATGGGACATTATAAGCTTTCAAGCAAATGTACTTAATGGTACACGCAAATGAACTAACTAAGAAAACCTAAGCTTGGTTCGTTGGATGAAATGCCTAGTCAAATTTAATTCAAAAACTCCAAAGCTTGGAATATCATCAAACGCTTTAAATAGGCCCGAAATCCCCAACTTGGGGATTCCAGACTCATAATCCATGGATTACGGGCCCGGAATCCACATAAACAATTTTTTTTGCAAGCCCATCCGATGGATTGATATGAATAGGCTAACACAAAGCGCCTGCAACACAATACAATGGAATCCATAGGATTCTAGACCCATAATCCATGGATTCCGAGCCCAGAATCCATACGGCCCTAGGCCCAGAATCCATAGATTCCGGGCCCAGAATCCGGTGTCCCTATATGTCATTTAGGGGAGCCAATAGTGTGTGCGATAAGTTTGGTTCAGTTCTCCAAGTTCCTCATTCTAGAATAGTAGCTACTCGCACAATTGACGAAGTCTCTCAATCTTCTAATATCTTCTATTACGAGAACAAATGAAAACATAATAAAAAAAAATCTCTGTCCCAAAAAAAGTTAGTGTTGTTTTGGGTTGCCTAAAGGGCAAACACTGCCGCTGCTAGTTGTATTAGTTTTTGACTGGCCAGGAGATCCTGGCCAGTCAAAGACTATACAACGTAAGTGCAAAATCCTTCTTTCTGCTTGCTCCAACATATCTTATTTCCGTTAGTCCTCCATTTAGACTAAGATGTGGTTTGGAAATGGAATAGAGGGTGGCTTGGCCATGACATTAAGTGCTCTTGCAGGTTTTATGCATTAATTTTTATATGACACAAGCACGAAACTATAAATGTAGTTAACAAAGACATCCAATCACAGAGATGAAGGCATCCATGGCTGCAAGGTTGTGATTCATCTTAGAATTGTATGGCCAATATTTATGCTAAAAAAGTCAATTTAGCAACTAATCCTTCTTTTTTGCTTGTTCCGGTATATTTTGTCTTTCTTAGTCCTCCATTTAGACTGAGACATAGATTGAAATTGGATAAAGGGCGGCTTCGCCACAACTTTAAGTGCTCTTGCAGATTTTGGGCATTAATTTTATATGGCAAAAGCAAGAAATTTTAAATGCAGGTGGACAAAGATATGCAAGCATCAAGATGAGGGCATCCATAGTTGCGGGGTCGCGATTGATCATAAAATGGTATCGGTTCCAATATTTTATATTAAGAGAGTAGTTAGTAGCAGCTTTTAGGCATCTGAAAATATTCACGCCCTAAGCTGTCGCTTAGAGAAATGCTTAACAACTTTTAGTTATCTTAGACATTAGTGTTATTTCTTAGTATTGGATCTATCATATAGGAGGCATGCTACTTCATCTTTGGCAATAGTTGGGGTGCTTACAACTTTTAGTTATCTTAGACATTAGTGTTATTTCTTAGTATTGGATCTATCATATAGGAGGCATGCTACTTCATCTTTGGCAATAGTTAGGGTGCTTGGTTCATGGAATTGAACTCAACCATCTTTGGCAATAGTTAGGGTGCTTGGTTCATGGAATTGAACTCAACCAAATGGGACAACAGCCCCGAGCCTTAACCAACTAGCCATAGACAACAACCCAATAGTTGGGGTGTTTGGGTTGGGTCCCATAGGCCCGTGGACGTTAAAAATACATTATACCCTCGGGGCATTGAAGGGCAACCCTCCATGCGGAGCACCTTGTTTGTAAGGAACTAGTTTTAACTTTTAACATCGGGTTGCAAGAATATGCACGCACATACATATACCCATGGTTATAATACATAGTTCTTGCTAGACCATCCATGGCCAATCAATATTTTAGACGCTTCTATGCACTTGATATGAACTTTTTAAAAATATTTTGGGAAATGGATAGTCATAGAAGTTTGATTTTCCTTCTCCAATGCAATAAGTTTCACACGGCTCAAAAGTACTAAATTTTCACTGCTCGAGGGAGAAAAGGAAGAGAAATAATACCTAAAAAACTACCGGTCCAAGGAAAGCTTTCTTATATTATAGATACGTACACTGCAACCTCTTGCAAGAATTATATCATTTGTTTATTATCTAGGAAGCACAGCCTGATATTCTTGGAAAGACAAATGGTGTTACTTCTCAAATGGACCAGTCTTATCAGTATCAGCCATGCAGATAACCATAGCCTGTCAGATTTTTGAAGCTGATGTGACCTTGACAGACATCAGAAAAAGATTCAATGGCAAGCTGGCCATGTTCTTTCAGCTCAGAGGAATTTCTAGTTCCAAATCGACAAAAGAGTTGACGATTTGTAAATGCCAGCTTCCTAAGCAAAAGGACAAAGGCTTTTTTCGTTCCAAGTGACGTAGCCCACATGTTAGCACAGACATGCAATTCTTCTATAACCTATGGTATATCCCCTCATCAATTGTATATTCCTTCTGATCAATGGCTTGTTATTTTCATCTAATCTGTGTATCAACACTATTTTTCTTCTGAATCGCTTCATATCAACTTAGTTTTGGGCAGAGAGGCAATTTCAACCAGTACCTTGTGGAGGGACTGTGGCTTCGAAAAAAATGGCGAATGGTCGCTACCTTTTAGTTTGAAAACTCTCTCTGGTGGATTCGCTTCAATTACTCGCTGTTGCAAGAAAACTGGCAATGCATTGTCATCCATTGTCTCAATAAAGAAACGCCTTACGCTGCCGTAATTCTCCTCTGTCAAATAGAGTTTGTCCAATATGGGTGAAAATGGAATAGGTCTCATCGCTACAGTTGCCAAGGCTACATCCTGCCAAAAAAAACAAACGAAAAACCCTTTTCAGAAAGCAAACTTTGGCTTCATCTTTAAAAGGACCCATATCCATCTGTTAAGTAGGTCAGACGCAAATCATCTGGTTGTGTGAGGCACAGAAAAAAGCAACCCAACTTTGTTCCATACTTAATAAATCAATGGAAATGGACTTATGACCTAACATGAGAAACTCTACCACAAACCTGCATTTTTTAACGTATTGTTTCTAAACTGCAATTAGAAATTTTATTCACCTTTGCAGGACTCTGGTTGAAAAACAGCTCCCTGATGAGGCCCTTGTCAAACTCCAGAGCTGTGGGCGGTTTTGAATTCCCATTCTGGTACACGAATCTCTGGGCCTTGGGCAATAAATCATCTGCAGTCATCACCTGCGATCCCTCTACATAGTCAATCTTTTACCTCTCATGAACATAGTCGATTATTCACAACCTGCCAACCAGCCCAAATGGTGTTTTCAAAGGGCTGCTACTATTCCAACTTAAACCTAATTCTAGAGGGCATTCTTAATTACCTCTGCTGAGAACATGTCGAATGCTCTTTGTCCATCTGATACCATGGCAGCAGTTATAAACACAGCCTTTGCAATCTTTTTTGGAAATTTTTCCATCGCAAATGATATGCAGGCACCACCAAAGTCATGGGCGATAAGAATTACCTGTAACAGTTAATAATACAACAAGGCGGTAAGGCCAGGATGCATAATACTTATTATAACAGGATGTACAATAGCCACCTACCTTCTTCTCGTCAGAAAGTCCTTCGAAGAAATCACAAAGGGGCTTCGCATAATCGGCTAGGGTTGCAATTGTGTTTGGATCTGTTGATTCAATGCCAGAACCTCCAAGATCGATTGGAGTGGCTACAAATCCTGCCTCTTCTAATAAAGCAATTGTCTTATACCAACACCAGGCTCCAAACCCGCCTCCATGAACCAGGACAAAATGCGTCGTTTCCATTGCTAATAATGCATCCTCCTAAATAAAATCCAGGAACGAAATCTATAAGATTGTGTGCTTGCAACTCGATCAGACAACTTTGAAAACAAAATTTCGAGGCATATCACTCCGTTACTGCATCTACGATTCCGGATCACAGAAATTTCCAGAAAGCAAAGTAGATAGAAAAGAAAGATTTATGGAATTATACTCCAAACTTACAGAAACCCATTTCTTGAAGAAGCAATCTGAAAAACAGATAAAATCGAGAAAAGCTACCTTAATGCCATTGAACCGGGCTTGAGAATCAGGATCTAAATCCGTGGGCAAACGAGGCCTCGCGCTAGCACAGCGGCCGACACCTCTGTCCTTCTCCTTGGGAATTTTTTCAAAATTTCGCATCGACGAAGTTCTTTCAACTCGCATCTGATGCTGGCGCAAAGCCATAGCCAGAGCTTGCTGCTGCAAGAGCTCTTCTTCCGCCTTACTCCGGCGGCCCATTGACTTAGCTCTAACCTGCGAAGCTCTTACACTCTTGGCATTCGCCTTACAGCTTAGATGATTCCCCATTTTTGCAATCCGATCCTCGAATTCAATTCAGAAAACCAACAATCCTTGTAAGAATATCTACAACATTGAAGAATCAGAGTTCTGATCTGATCAGATTTCACACCTCTGTCTTCGCTTGCTTCTTCTGCAAACAATTCCGTCCACTATCTTCCACGAAAGCCACTTCAGCCGGATTATTATTTAACAAGTCCACCAAACGTTACAAATTGGCACCTGCTACCAGAATACTAAGATTTGTAGGAGTACACTGATCGGCGCCATAGCCGGGCGCTGCAGCGCAGAGCCATCGCCGTCTATCGGGGGTATACAATACGCTATACGGCATGTATCTGTGTCAAAATATAGCTTTCTTGTATGATACGCATCGTATATGCCACGTGAGATTTAGTTTTGGCGCGAAGTCCACGCGGCGGGCATAGAACGCGCCATAATTTAACTGGTGCGGCCAAACATGTGATCCATTTATTAGGGGGGACCTTTGGGTACAATGTTTGCCCGCATATCATTTTCTACCCACAACTCTGACATACATTGTCTTGTATGAACTTTGGGTAATGGTTTTCTATAGCATAACTTGTAGTATTATATTATATGGTCTTTTTGTATAGCATAATGGTCTTAGCACTTGTGCACCAATAAGTCATTGCAAGTTCTCAGACACATTGACCTTGTTTGCATTCACAATGTCACTCTTAAAATATATCTCAAGGAATAGTGAGTGTCACTCTTAAAATATGTATCTCAAAGGAATATTGTTTTGTCCCTATACCTGATCTCATACCATATGTCAACTCTCATGCCATTAATTATCTCAACACTCTGCAGTTGGCCACGACCTCTCATGTGATAACGAAAGTGTCAATTGTTCATGAAGAGTGGGGGTCTGCCGGCCCCTAACTCTAGCTCCTAAATGTATGACTATTCTATGGAATTATTTAATTGATTTAGTAGTTCATGTATGGCTTCAAGGCACTTAGGGTGCCATTCTGGCGTGAACTGGTGGGGTCCTGCGATGGCGTTAGCTGGGACCGAGTCACGGGCCACGCGATCTCCAAGCAACAGGACCTTGCCCAATTGTTTGTGTTGTTGTATGCCATCATATAGATCGGCATAAGGCTCCATCCTATCCACGTCCGAACGAGTGTTGTAGAAGTTACTCTTGGCATGTGGAAAGTGGCATACTACCACGAAGCGGAAGATGATCGCTGCCATGCTGCACTCGTACCTAGAAGTAGTGGTTATGCATGTCCGTTTTGTGTAGGGAGATGGATTGTGCCAAAGTTGCACGATAGCAGCAAACGACCCTGCCATATCCACGCTTGCCTATGCACTCATTAAACACTGAGCAATGCAAGTAGCCTAGGAAGTTTGACAGCCTATGTCCTGCATGTTCCCATGCTTCCATCAGGAAAATTACATCCATATCTGCTGCAATGGAGTTGAGACTTTTCCCTTTCTGCCAAGGGAAGCCTCGAAAGTTCCAAGACACCATCCAGAGGCACATTTCCTATTTGTCAGAGCCTGATGCAGGTGTAAGAGGAGTAGTGGTGGTCCCAGGGGAGGTAGTGTGTGGTGCATGAGCAGGAGTATTTGAAGCCTGCCTGTGTGTGCACGTACCTCTGCATCCTCTGTCCATATTGTCAGTCGTTGCTCAAGGATGCCGGCCAATAATTTTTGCAAAAGACCATGATGGCACCATAGTTGGCTGGGCAGTGAGGGTCACCTGCCTTGTATATGGGGACAACTCGGCTAGTGGTCCACTGTGGGGGTAAGCCTTCTCGTAGTGTTCTATTAAATAAGGTCATCAAGACAGGTACCATCAAAGCCCCAGCCCATTTGAGAATCTCGGCCTGCATGCCATCCAAATCAGCTGCTTTCCCATTAGCGATGCATTGTAGGCCCATATAACATCTCCCTCGGTAATGACTACGGTGAGGCCTATCTATGGGGGTACTGCTGCCCGACCCCCCAGTGGGTCATAAAGCTACTACAAGTATTGCACCCATTGCTCCGAGGTGATATTCCATGTAGGTTGCATAGGCTTGCTCAATACTCTTCTCCAAAATGTCCTAGGGGTGACGCTAGAAGATAATACATCTGCTTGTTGTTCTGCGAGTTATCTGGCTTTCTTGTCCTTGAGGAAGGCATGATACTAGCTGATGGCCTGCGGGCACAAGGTGGGATCAGTGACTCGTCGAAGCCACTATTTTTGACTCCCTGCGACGTCAGGTCGCATGCGACGTGGCGGACGTGGTTATGACGTGGCAACGTTTATCATACGTGGCATCCTCTCTGGCACGTGTCCGCTGGCCACGACGTCAGGTCGCATGTGACGTGGAGGACGTGGACATAACGTGGCAGTGTTTTTCTAACGTGGCTTCCACTGGCAGGTGTCCGCTGGCCACGACGTCACGTCGCATGCGACGTCGAGGACGTGGCCAACGGTTAAGTGATGTGGCCAACGGACACGTGACGTGGCGTCCGACTCTGTCGTGACGTGTCAGAGGTGACCGTTGATTGGCGTCGCATGCGACGTCTGTGAATTTTGAGTATATAAACAAGCATCCGGCCTTCTTGTTGTTAATGTTTTTTTCCTCCTTCTAGGCGCCCTTGCTCGATCGTATCCCAGCTGGTGATCGGCATTTGGAGATGGCCAGGAGGCAAGTTGACGCTCTCATGCCACCAAGGGAGCCCTCAG
>JAANSK020295012.1:0-10286 GCA_011763485.2 Isoetes engelmannii
GACCAAAACATAGGTTAAAAGCCCGACCAAAAAAAAAATGAAATGAGGAATAAGTTCAAAATAATGAAATGGTGGTTATATGTATATATTAAAGAATTCTTAAACTAATATAAAATCATGGTAAAGAATTGATAAATAGATACATAAATAATCAGATAAATAATCCATTTCTAGATTTAGTTTCAGAGCCATTCTTAGAGATGGAAGCTCGAGCTCTATTGGGATGACAGACTCAACACCATAAACCAGGCTAAAGGGTGTGTGTTTGGTAGCAGCTTTTGTTGTAGACCTATAGGCCCACAATGCATCATGCAATCTCATGTGTCAATCTTTTTTTGAGATGCTAACAGTCTTCTTAAGGATGGATTTTAGCACATTGTTTGTAGATTCAGCTTGACCATTGCCTTGGGGATAATATGTTGAACTCTTGGAATGTTTGACCTTGCGAGTTGAGAGTAGTGTAGCTATGACTTCATTCAAGAACTGGCAACCTCTATCAGAGATCAGTTTGAAGGGTATGCCAAATCTAGCACATATGTTTTCATGGAGGAATCTGGCAGTAGTGTAAGCATTTGCTTGTCTTAGTAGGACTGCCTTAGCCCACTTAATGAAGTAATCAGTGGCCACAAGGATATATTGGTGCTGTGCAGCAGAAGGGGGGTCTATAGGACCTATTAAATCAAGCCCCCCGACTTGGAAAGGACCTGGGGAAGTGATAACAGTCAAAGCAGCTGGCTGCAACACTCTCTTGCCAAAAATCTGGCATTTATGACAACATTTAATCATTTCATAGCAATCCTTAAACAAGGTTGGCCAGTAATAACTTGCTCTTAGGATTTTCTTGGCTGTTGTGTTTGCAGCAAAATGTCCATCACAAATTCCTTCATGACACGCTTCTAACACCAGTTTGGCTTCAAGCTTGTCCACAGATCTCAAGATGATTTCTTCTTTGTCAATCCTGCACAACACATCACCTATTAGTTTGAATTTGTTGCACTTTTCCTTGAATCTTCTTTTCTGATTGGAATTCAGATCTTTTGGCAGCTCATTGTTCTTAAGATACTTCTTGATCTCTTCTTGCCAATTTGTTTCTTGCAAATAACTTAACAGTAGACTAGTTTCATCATGATCATCATCATTAATCAATCCTTCCTCATTTTCCTGCTCAAAGAGAATGTTAGGCAAGTACAGACTAGGATCACTAACAACATGTATTATTTTAACTTCAATATCATAGGATTGAAACTTACAAGCCCACCTACATATCTTTTCTTTTGGTTGCTTCTTGGAGAATAAAAGGGGTAAAGGATTCTGCCTCGTGTATACCTGGGTGTGACTGTTTTGAATAAGATGGCCTTGTCTTTCAATCAAGAACATGAGAGCTGCTGCACTTTTTTCAAGCCTCGGATATCTTAACTCAGTATCAAACCAGATTTTGCTTGCAAAAGTCACCACCATATCTTCTTGTAACAAGGCTAGGCCTATAGCTTTTTTGATCACACTAATGTAAGCTTGAAAAGGCTTTGTGGGATCAGGAGGCTTTAGCAATGTAGAATTAGAGATGGCATGGATAATAGCGTCAAAGGCTTCTTGGCAGGCCTCAGTCCAGTCAACCATGATGTATTTGCTCTCATGCTTTGTGAATTTCCCTATTTTGGTGAGATCAGAAAATGGATCTACAGTATTTGAGAAGTGTGGAACATACATTCCCAAAAAACTCACCATACCCATGAAGCTCTTGACTTGTTTGATGCTCTTTGGTGGTGTTAGCTTCTTTAGAGCTTCTACCTTATTTTCAGCTACTTGAATACCCTTTGATGACACTTCATGGCCTAGCAAGTCCCCCTTAGAACATAGAAACATGCATTTCTTGGGATTCAGACTAACCCCTCCTTTCCTGCACATGCTACAAACTTTTGTCAGATAATTGAGATGATCTTTTATAGCAGAACCCAAACATAGACCATCCAAGAGTACTCTAAATGAAGATGAAGGCATCTCCCTGAATATGGTGTCCATTGCTCTTTGGAATGTTGCTGATGCATTCATTAATCCAAAGGGCATTCTTTTCATGGAAAAAGTCCCCCATGGTGTGATGAATGTTGTTTTAGGTTGATCTTCCAGTTTGACACTGATCTGGTTGAAGCCTGAGAATCCATCCAAGAAGGAGTAGATCTCTTTACCTGCAACAGCATGCAAAACTTCTTCCAAGAATGATAAGGGGTAACAATATTTAATAGTAGCCTTGTTTAGATCCATGTAGTCAATGCAAATTCTTATGGTTTTATTCTTTTTTTTCAACAGGCACAATGCATGACAGCCACTCTGGATTCACAATCTCTGCAATCACACCAGCATCCCTCATTCTAGACAAATCTTCTCTAATTAGATCAAGCAAGGCCACATTAATTCTTCTAAGCTTTTGCATTATTGGCTTGACTCCTTCTTTAATTTTTATTTCGAATTCACATACATTCTTGTCAATGCCAATCAGTTCATTGTAATCCCAAGCAAACACATCTTTCCATTCATTGAAGAAATCAACAATCATGCACTCATCTTCTTCTTTAAACATGTCTCCTATATAAAGAACCCTGTCTTGACCTTCTTTCTCTATTTTAATCTCTTTGACCTGTTTTTCATTACTTACATTGATTACCCGAATGGGATGCAGTTGTCTCAGATCTTCTTCTTCTAACTCTTCCTCTTTAATAGCACCTTCAGCTAGATGTTCGAGCAGAACATTCTTACAAAGCGCATCTGATTCATTGTTGAAGTCCCTTGGTACATGATGCAACTCCCAAGTTGAAAATCCTGACAGTTCTTCCATGGCTTGGTTCTTTAGCAGCATCATCTCCTCATTCTTGGTTTGGTATTCTTCTAAAATCTGCCTGCATTCAAACTGAAAATCTTCAATGACAATTATGTTAGTAATACCAAGATGCTTAGCTTCTTGTAATCCTGCAATCAGTGCCTTGTACTCAGCCATGTTAGAAGTGGAGTTCAAATGAATTCTGCCCACCTTTGCTAGCAATTTGCTTGACTGATTCTTAAGCATGGCAGCAGATGAGGCTATGCTTATTTTTTTGGAAACACCACCATCAAACCATAAGTAAGCAAAGTTTTGTTCTTTGGATGATTTGCTCTCATCAGGCAACTTTGTTTCTGATTTCAGGTTTGCCATGGTCACTTCATATTCCCCAAGTTGATTAGATATCAACACATCTTCTTTAATGAAATTGAAAGACTCAAACTCCCCAAGCTTATTGTAGAGGGTGACTATCTTTTTTCCCATCAGTTATGGTGCATTCTCCTCTTGACCATATAGGTCTGGCATCTACTGTTGAGAGCCATCTTCTGCCTAAAAGGAGATCATAAATATCTGATTTCTCAGTCATTCCTTCAAATGCAACCACTACAAAGTTAGCAACCACTACAATTCCCTCAATGTCAATAGGTACCTTGCTCACTATTCCTATGGGGTTGATTTTTGAGTTAGAGAAGGATTCAATACCATTGGTGCTTTCTTATCGACCTCCAAACCACATTGCTTCATTACATGATGAGGCATGATATTTAAAGGTGATCCTCCATCTAACAGGACTTTGGATAGAGCTTTTCTTCCAACATTAGCTGCACATGTGAAAGCACCTGGACCATGCTCGTCTTGCATCAGCATCTGTTCTTCAATGTGATTTGTGAAAGCAATTTGCTCTTCTTGGGAAAGATTGACCTGCTCTTCTTGGGTCAAACTTAGCATCTTCTTTCTATAGGTGGGGGCAATTCTTAGTAAAGTTAGCAAATCCACACTGATTTTTGAACTTTTCAAAAGAGCTTCAAAGTCATCACTTTCTTTATCTTTCTTTAAGAATTTCTGACAAGGGGATGGAGGTATGACATGTTTACCTTCAACTGGTTTGTCTTCAGGAGCACTTGCTTTTTCTCGAGCTACTTCCTTGTCAATGCCTCTTGTATGCACAGCCATGATCTCCTCTTCTTCTTCAGACTCCTGCACAAATCTGATGGAAATGCTGGATTCAGAGAGGTACCTCATAGAAGCACTAGTTTCAGCAGCTTCGGCTTTCTCTTGCTTTCCAAAGCATTCCTTGACACTGCATCTGTCTTCATAATGACTTGTAGCTTTGCAGAAAGCACAAACAGGGCATTCCCTACCATAGTGACCTCTTTTATTGCACTTCAAGCAAGGCTTGTACCAACAAACATCAGAAGAGTGAGTTTCTCTCATACAATGCACACATGGCGGATAAGTCTTCCTTTCAGGTCTTGAAGCTTTTAATTATTGGAGATACTTAGTTACTTCAAGTAAGGCCTCAGAGACCTTATCAATCTCTGCTTTGACATTAGCAGCAGGATTATCTGATTCTTCAGTTGCCTTAGGCTTCTTTTTGTCTTTTTGCACAACAT
Organism: Isoetes engelmannii; assembly: GCA_011763485.2. Taxonomy (NCBI): domain Eukaryota; kingdom Viridiplantae; phylum Streptophyta; class Lycopodiopsida; order Isoetales; family Isoetaceae; genus Isoetes; species Isoetes engelmannii. The sequence goes on from JAANSK020295012.1 coordinate 4,426, forward strand.
AGACTGGTATAAGATCCGAGCCCATGTATTCCTGTTCATAATCTGGAAAGAAAGGATCATTAGGAATGTGAATGTCATCAGGCAGATAGGAAAGCACATCAGCAATCTCAATAGCCTTATTGAAGGCTTCGTGAATGGTGTCAAATCCTTCCTGTTTGTAAATCTTGAGCATTTTCCTGTGTACTCTTGGTCTGCTAGTCAATCCCCTTATGAAAGATGCTACAAGATGCAAGGTACCTCATAGGAGCACTAGTTTCAGCAGTTTCGGCTTTCTCTTGCTTTGCAAAGCATTCCTTGACACTGCATATGTCTTCATAATGATCTGTAGCTTTGCAGAAAGCACAAACAGGGCATTCCCTACCATAATGACCTCTTTTATTGCACTTCAAGCAAGGCATGTACCAACAAACATCAGAAGAGTGAGTTTCTCTCATATAATGCACACATGGAGGATAAGTCTTCCGTTCAGGTCTTGAAGCTTTTAATTCTTGGAGCTGCTTAGTTACTTCAAGTAAGGCCTCAGAGACCCTATCATTCTCTGATTTGATATTAGCAGCAGGATTATCTGATTCTTCAGTTGCCTTAGGCTTCTTTTTGTCTTTTTGCACAGCATAGACTGGTATAGGATCAGAACCCATGTATTCCTGTTCATAATCTGGAAAGAAAGGATCATTAGGAATGTGAATGTCATCAGGCAGATAGGAAAGCACATCAGCAATCTCAATAGCCTTATTGAAGGCTTTGTGAATGGTGTCAAATCCTTCATGTTTGTAAATCTTGAGCATTTTCCTGTGTACTCTTGGTCTACTAGTCAATCCCTTATGAAAGATGCTACAAGATGCAAGGTATTGTTAGGCACTTGATTTACCTGACATTTAGTGAGATAGACATGAAATCTTTCCACATATTGATGAACGGTCTCACCATTTTTGATATGAAAGGTCTGCAGTTCAAAAATGAGATCTTGAGGATCATAAATCTTACCAAATCTGCTAGGAACCTTTTCACAATCTCCTCCCAAGTGTTAGTCCCATCACTTATCATATATTCCAGCCAAGCTCTTACTTCATCATTCTTGAAGCATTTCTTGAATTCTGTAAACTTAGTTCCCTTCTTGTGACCATATTCCTCATAGTACTCCTCAAAAGTCTTAAGAAAGTTATTGGCATTGATGCTAGAATCAAAAGCAGGAGTAGGAATAGGAACATTGAGTTCAAAATAATGACAAGGCATACCTGTGTTCAGTTGCACAGCCACTCTTTGAGGTGCAGCTTGCGCTTCTGTATTTTCTTGAACTTCTGCATGGTCAGAGGTGTCAGCATTTCGTCTAGGAGCCATAGTCCCCAAGAACCAGGTTGGATCTCGGTAGGAGCCTCCAAAATATGAGGGTATTCCTGGCAAACCCTCAACCTCAGTGGTGCAGGACCTCTAGGTTGCTTCAGGCAACCACTCTGTACCTTTTGATTGCGAAAACAAAGCTCAAATTTGAAGTTAGAACCACTTTCCCAATTCAAGAAAAAATGCACAGTGCTCTAGGACCTCTCACAGACACCACCTAATGCTTTTTCAACGAGTTTCAATTGAAACACAAACTAGGAAGATGCCTGAAAGTATGGATTGAACTTGGATTCAAGTCTGGTATAGGATTTTGCTGAAAAAGATCAAGCTGACTCGGTCAAGAATTGGTCAATGTCCCTAGCAGAGAGCAAAAATTCACAGATGATATAAATGGAATCTTTTTTGGGGGTTGACACCTAAGTTAGACTCTGACAACTCTGCAGACTTGGTGCAACCTGTAGAACTTGTAAAAGAAGTGGTAGAATCTGACCAATGTGAGATTGAGATGTGACAGACTTGTTTTGCTCAAGAACAATGATCAGAGAAGTGAGATTTCGAGTATTTGTGGCATATTTGTGAAGCTAGGCAGACAAGAGCACTCACACATGATCAGGAAGCACTAGTTTCGATTGAGAATAATAGTTTAGTGCACTGCTTAACTATTCTTAAGCTATTCTTGATGTGACAGGACTTGTTTTATCTGTACAGTGACAATCTTAGGCTGGGACTAACTCAAATCTTTTGCTTTGTATACAGATTAGATTGAACTTATAAACGTATCAGACTACTTGACTTTCATGCTAACATTCAATTTAGAGGATGATTTTTAACTTTTCAAACAGGTTATGCAAGATAAATTTTACCAAACTCGGATTTTCATTCACTGGGACTCCATACAGCATTTGTCAGATAATTTCCAAAGCTCATTGATCATGAACAGAGTGTACTTCCATTTCTGGACAGAATTTTTTGTCAGTTTTACCACGAAATCGAGAGAATTCGGCAGCAAGGAAGGTCAAATCCGGTAGCAAAAGATCGATCCGATATGTTCTTCACCTTTGCAATCTTCAATTCGCGTCTGAGCCCTTGAAATTCTTCGTCTGAGATTTCCTCCTTTTGAATTCCCCTATTTCTGTTGCAATCTTGATTAATTCGACAGGTAGATTTGTCCTTTTTCACAGATCGTGGTTTCTTGACATAGATAGGGTCAGGCCAGGCTGTAAGGTTAATGATTTTCCCGTCAGATCCTGCCAAAAGTTAGTTTCTTGGCCGGATTCAATTAGGGTTCTTCAGAATTTTCAAGAGGGTGCTCCTATGGCAGGTGGTGCACCGTTCTATCCGGGTGAGCAGGTTCAGGCCAGGGGTGAGTTCTCTGTGCCCTTGTTGTGGTCTTCATCCAGAGACAATGGAGCATTGTCTGGTCCTTTGCCCTCATCTACATGCGGCTTGGGACTGGGTTCAGGCTCGGCTCCAGGTTCGGCTGACCAGCCAGCAGTTGCTTCTGCATTTGTATCCAGGTGCTTGGCCTCTTCCGCGGAAGCAAGTCTTGCACTTATGTGTGGCTTGGTTAGTCTCGCTGATCTGGAAACGACGGCGGCTGTGGATTTTTCAGGGGGTCCAGCAGCCTTCGGCCTCCTTGATCACCCGGCTGAGGCACAAGTTGTTTCAGAGCTTTCAGGTGTTTTCGGGGTTGGCGGAGTGGAAGTTTGCCATCTGGCGAGACTTCCTGGGGATAGTGGATAATGATGGATGCTTTGTTCAGTTGTAGTTGAGAGGAAGATGGAGTGGTGGGGTATCGCGGCCTCTCCGGGGCAGCTCTTCTTGCTCCTCACTCACCTTGTACCATTGTCATCCTTTTAATACAGTGAGAAAAGTTCTTCAAAAAAAGAAGAAGGAAATATCCCACATGCCAAAACTAAAAAGTTCGACCAAGATATAAATAGGTAATCCCACGTGGAATTACTAAATTACGTGTCATGCCCACGTGGGATTCGGTACCTCCACCGCCCCACACGCTCGGGTGTGCCACGTGGCGGGGGCTGATAGGCTGGGAAGGAATCTAGGTGGGGGGGGATTAGATAGGAATTTTTTTTTGGCATTTTTAAAGATGGGCACAATTCCCAAGAAGTTGATTTTCGTGGTGCCAGGTGGCATGTTTTTGCAAGAGCTACCAGGTGGAAAAGTCGGAATCTGAATAGGAGCATTTTAAATTTTTGGTCAAGAAAGGGTAGAAAAATGATGACTAGGCATGAATGGAGTGACTTGGCAAAGGTGTGGCTGATGTGGCATGATGAGTTGGAAAAGACATTTTCCCCTAGTCAAAAGTAGTTTTCATGAGGTGACAGTGACATGGAGGTGATGTAGATGACACGTGTGACATGTGTGATGATGAAGTGGACTTTACATGGTGATGTGGATATGGTAGCTTGCCAAATTGGCACATAGAGGCAACTTAAGAATTTGATTTCGAACAATGAGCCAATCTCTCCTTCCTTTTCAAATTTCTAGAGAGAATTTGATTCAAGTAGTTTGAGGAATTCTCGTGAAGCTTTCTTGGGCCTCCTTTCTTTATTTTTTGTGATTGTATGGATGAATGGATGAATAATGGAGTGTGTGAACCACTTTTGACTAGGAGAAAGTGCATTAGCAACCTTAGGGCATGTAATGTGGATGTGTAGGCAAGGAAGATGAATGAATGAAGCAAGGAGAATGTCAAATGCATGGAATGAGAAAATGGCTAGGCCAATCTTTGGGAGTACCAAGAATTCAAGACCAAATACTCAAATGATAGAAACAATCCCATACCAAGGTGTGTAACCCAATCTTCAAGGGGTCTTCCAATCTTCAACTATGGGGCTCTTATGACTTAGCTAGTGATTTCCTTCAATTCAAAATCTTGACCAAATCTCTTCTTCATGATGTCCAAGTGAATGTCCTTGTTTGGCTCTTCAAGTCTTGGTGTCTTCTGTTGTTTGACTAGGTTTTCAAGCTTCAAGTCTGAAAATCTTTTAGTATGTTCATGCATTCATTAAGCCAAGTGTTAGTTATGCTGATGGCTCTTCTATGCTGCCATGAGTGGCAGCATATGGTAGCAAAATTACACTTGGAGAACTTAGTAAAAAGTTGACGTTTCCTGAGTTTTTGTAAAGCCATTCGAAGATGGCGCTCATGCTTAGAGGCATTTCCCATGAACGGATCTAAACCTAAAATAGTCTGGAGCAAGGTTTTTGGGTTCCTATGAATCAGAAGACCTCAAGATTTTTTTATGGCAGCATCTCAGCCGATTGATGCACAAGACTAAAACTTGAGCTGATGGATCAAAATCAGGTCCAAGACCTGAGTAGAAAGTAATAGAGATGGATTACTTTGGTGGAGGTCCAAGACTTGAGCCCCATCGGAACTCCAGAAAACCTGGAGGTTTACCCCCCTTAATACACAAAATATTTGTAAGAATTTATGAGGGATTTAGAAGACCATTTTCGGACTCCAATTCTGGTGATCTTAATTTTGATGGAAATTTCTCATCCTTCTCTACAATACATTTGAAGAACATATTTTCATTTGGATCATTGCAAAAAAGTTGCGGTTATTTCCATAAAAATACTTTCAAAACGCGTTTGAACAATTTTGGCAAAACATATGGTATTTCACAGTTTTTTCTAATAAATAACCCTTGTTGCCACGTAGGCGAACAAGTGATGTGCGGGCAGCAGCGTGCAACACCAGCAGAAGCGGGCAGCGGGTAGAAGCGGGGCTTGGGGACCTTGAAGCTGTTTTTCGGCTTCTCTTTCTTCTGCGTGGCCAGAACCTTCGAGGATGCCAGGTCTGGTGCTTTTGTTTTTGAACGAAACGTGTGTGCTATAGAGCTTCCCACCAAATTCGTAGATTTCTAGGCACAATAACCCGCCTTCTGTCAGGCTTGTATGCTTGCCTTATAGAATTATTCACAGGAATTCTTCAGCTTTGTCGAGCCTCCTAGCTTCATTCACTGCAGATCATTTCTTAATGCTTGCTAAATATCTATGCCATATACTAAGTCGTATCATTTCTCATTTCTTATCCGATCCACAGAGTACGAGGTCGAACGAATGTCATATGCAGATTCAGAATTTCATCATTCTAGGGTCCTCTTCAATCCGATCAGTGAGGTCCCTGTCAGGGTGTTTTTTAGTGGTCCCGGCGGGTCAGTTAGCCACATATTTACATTTTTCAAAAAATAGTCGGCCACGCCAGAGTGGGTGAGGATAATATTACCCTGGTTTGGGTGATCCCGGAGGTGTTAATTCCGGCCTCCGGGATCACGCCCAATTTTCGACGGAATCCGTTCGGGGGCCTCCATTTTGCCGTACTGACAGATGTCAGCTCCCTCCACAGATCGTGGTCATCCATTCTCACGCCAAATCCTGGTCGTCCGTCGACCTCCGGTATCACCACTAAAAATGTTGCTGATTCCGGAGAGCAGGAGCATTAAAGGGTGGCTGATAACGGGGATGTTATCAGCCCTGGTGGTGTTCCCGCGGTCC
>JAANSK020295023.1:0-10285 GCA_011763485.2 Isoetes engelmannii
TACGAACAAATGTGTTACCATTATAGACCAATCACAAGGAAAAGAAAAAGAAAAAGGAAAGAAAAAAATGCAACCATAGAGCAAATAGAACCAATTTCCAGTTGTTCCATGAGAGGTAAGAAAAGGATAGCCAAATATGAAGGTGGCCCCATGTGCACTCATAATAGTTTAACAACATAGATTGGCATAGAGAAGTTCAAAAACATGTTGATTGCCATCACGTCTACTGATTTGTCCCTTGGCTGCTGTGCAGGAGTCTATTCCCCAATGTCATTTCCATTCATCCCTTGGCTGTTGCGGAGGAGTCTATTTCCCAATGTCATCCCCATTCGTCCCTTGGCTGCTGCACAGGACTATTCCCCAATGTCCCCGCAACTCTTCAACGTCATCGTTGTTCTCACTCTCATGATGCTGAAAAATTGTCCTAGAGTAGGTTTTATCGAACAATTATCATAGAATCTTATTTATTGAGATTCTATTCGAGCTACTGGCCTGCACAATTTTAGCTATTAAACTATTAGCTAATTCCACATAGTCATTTTTATTACTTCAAAAACGTACAGGCAAACCATAAGGAAACATAGGATATAAGAGTTGTAAGGAGCTCCATGTCTTGGCCAGTCATCGAATTGGAAATAGTAGAACTGTGAATGAACCTAGCATCCAGCCAACAACAAGAGCTCCAAATCTGCAAAAAGGGGATAATGTCAAACACATATATTGACTTGTCTTGGGCTGCCAAATGATATACCCTAAAACACAAGCCTTGGACACGCTCTTAAGTCTATCATTTGTAAAGAAGATACAAGTTCCAAGTGCCACTACCACTTGCCAAAGGAATGACAATATAGTAATCAGAATATGGGGCTAAATATGTAGACAGACATAATTCAAGTCATCCTCATAAAAAACACATGGTCTGTGAACTGACCACGTAGAGGGTGCAACCATATTCAGCAGATATCTGAAACATGACCACGTAGTCACTAGCTGCAACACCAATTTCTAACCCAACTATGAATGGGTGGTTCATAATTATTATACACTGTAGACTTTTCTAAATAAACACAATAAAAAAACAACAGAGCAGAATATTTAAAAAGCATATTTCGAACATAACGACTTGCCTTGTCTAAAATTGACTTGCCTTGATGGGACCAGAGCTTGAGAATCAAAAACCTTTACAATTCCACGTCCTTGTTGTATATAATTTAAAATATACACGTCCGCAGTATCAAATATTCATGGGACACTTAAGGCAAGTATGCATCACTTATTTCTGCCATGCATGACTATTGTGCAATATCAACTCCTTGGTTTTCATGCCTTACAACCTTTGAAGCATAAATACACATTTGTCATCCCTATAAAATGCATTTTATGCTACAGTTACCTAAGCTCTCAGATCATGCAACAGTACGTCAAAGACTATAATATCCCTTTTCTTTAACATGCACCAGAATGCTTTTATGACCTGCTTAAACCACAACTAAAAATCAGCTTTTATATTTGCAAAAACGCAGAAGAACATCTCTAATTGCCTAAATTATGGTGGCGCTTACCTTCTAACGATCTCTCCATTTTTGAAGCAAACAGATACCCTTTGTTCATTACTTTAATCTGCAAGGATGTACAAATGCTCAATTAGTATCAAGCTGCATGTCAACTTCACTTCTCTATATAATATTTTACATTAATGATGAACTTCTCTATGTTTAAATGTCCACATGATATTATATCTAGAGCAAAAATACCAATTATGGCTATGATCTATGAACAAAAAAGAAAAGACACAACCATAAAAATAACACTTATGTTTCTAAAACCTAATCAATTTTTAGCAGAACTTAAAGCATTATATGGAGACAATGTATTGGTCTAAAGCATCCCCATCTAGTACATCTACCTTTTAATTAGGGAATATCGGCCCAACCTGACCACTATAATAGAACCAACAACTTATATTTCAAAATTGGGAATTTTCAAAGCCGCCATAAAGCACTATAGCACCATCTTATATTCAAACTTCCCTTCTAATCCATTGTAGGACTGAGCTCCATATTACCAGAAAATGGATGGGATGCTTCCCTCATATGACAACCTAAAGCGCATCGACCGAGCTATCCAGCCAACTCTGAGCATAGAATGCTCAAATAGCTTGGTCACTTGCCACTTAATGATAAAAGGCATGAAAGTGGAATGATTTTAAGACAAAGACCTCAAATGCACATTTCTCCATATAGAGATTTCTTCTAAACAGCTTCGATATTAGAATATGCACTGTTGCAAGTAGCATGTTTTGCTCACCTTTGTCTTTTACAAACCACAAGACTTGAAGAAGCAAAATAAACATCAAGGAGGAATTAGACAACTTTGCATCAATACCCAAACAGAAGCAAAAATGCTGGAATCAAATCAGGACTACATAGCTCTAGGATCTGCTACTTCTGGAGGCTATCAAATGAGCATATGATTGAACATGATAAGATTCTTATATTCATTTTTTGAAACTGGAAAATGCAAATCTAAATATATGGTCGTACCTATCTCCAATTCTTCAATCCATAAAACACTGTGTTTGCTTGCTATTGAATGGTTATGTGGACCAAATTTGAGACTTTCAAAGTTAGTTATCTAAACCTCTGTCTTTTCAAGATCACATCCTGCGTTAGTCAAAGCAAAATACTTGATGAGGAAGAAATGGCAAGATCTCCAAATTTGATAATTGAAAGACTTGAAAGCAAAACGGCTAAGACTGCCCACACAAGTATAATAGAAGGCAAAATGATGATGCAACAAAGAGGGCCAAGCAACTATTGTAATCATTCTAGTCCATAAAGACGAGCAAAAACAGAAATATTGTTATAAATCCAAACTGCACCTGCGGAAGAGAATGCCGGAACACCACCCTGGCATGAAAACAATATGGCTTGTGCATCTTCAAACCAATAGAGCACTGTTTCTTTTTGTGTCAGCACGCTAGACCGGCTTGGTTGTGGCTTCAAAGTCTCTTCAATTGCAATTTAAACAGTCAGTAGGTGTTATTGGCAGTGTACCCAAGTTCCTAGAATAGTCTGGCAAAGAGGGCATTTCATCTGGCTTCAGCATGGATCATTTGGTCTATTTGGAAAAGAAGAAATCTCTTCATCTTCAAGGGCATTAGCACCCTTGATGCTGAAGTGCTTGTTGAAGCTAGGCAACACATTGTCAAAGCCTATATATCTTCATCAGTGAAGGACGAAGGGAAGAATCGTATTTGGATCCACTATCTTCAGATCAACACTTATGTATAACTCTTTTGAATATTGTATGTTACAAGGTGGCAGGTGATTTTGCTCTGGTAAACAATTTCTCCACTGGGTTTTCAGTCCCCCATCTATGTTTGTACTTTCTTTTGATTAATAGAGTTTCACATCCTTCCAAAAAAAAAGGGTACAGGGGAGACACCTTAATAGTAATAACCTTTTAGTTGAAATTGCTGTTAAAATCTGTCTTTTTTATAAGATTGAATACGTTCCGGGTTTGCGAAGCGGTGCCACTAAGTTCCCCACCAATGCATCCCCTGTTTTTGCGACCTCTGATCTTTTTCTGTACCTACGGTTTTTCCAGCATCCAAAATGGGGCATTCTCATGTGATAGACTATACTACCGAAGAAGCACAAAAAGGATTTGGTTATGGCGAATCAGCCAAATCCACCGAATTGGAAGAAAAATCCGTTTCTGGATCTTGCCTGAAATTTGAAGAGTGGGAACCCTGTGCAGCGGGAGCCATAGCGGGCCATTCCTTCGCCATAGTCGTTCCTTTGCTGTAGCTATAGCTAGCCATTCCTAATGGAAGAATGGAGCCATTGCAAACAGAAGCGAGCCATTCCTGGCTACCCATCATTTTGCATAAATTCATTGTTTGTTTTTGGTAGATGCTTGCACGCGGGTTGATTTTGGCATCCAGGTTTGTGTGAGTTTTCTTTATCTTGCAAAATCGTGATGGCAAAAAGTGTTACGACAGGGCTTGTTATGAGCTCTCTAAGAAACAGGGAATGCAACAAACAGGGGATCGACAAGAAGCAGACGAAGAAGAATCAAGCAGAAGGATCAAGCAAAAACAGGGGATCAAGCAGACGAAGAAGCAAGAAGCAGGGCCCATTGCTTCGCCATAGCCATTCGTGCTCCTCTGCCATAGCTGTTCTTAATTTTCATGGATCGGGAATTTCGTCAGAAAATTTCTCGGCGCCGCCAGCCTCGGCGGCACTCTCACGGCTTCGTCGCTCGTGCGCCGCCTCCGCTAGTGGCGTCGCCGGGAAATTTTCCGGCGGAATTCCCTCCCCATGAAAAGTATCTAATACGTAATATAGAAGCACTTGCATGACATATGAAGATAGTAGCAATAGCGATGAAGGTATCTTTTTTTCTTTGTAACATATAAATAGACAAAAGGGACACACATGTGAGACTTGCACTAACCCACATTAATCTTTAACACTGGCCATTTGATATTGAACATGAATCCAAAAGTTTGTTATGAGTGAAAGACACAATCAATTTTAATTTCACCTAATATAGACAATATATCAATTGCAAAGGAACCAAAATCAATCATAATCAAGTTGGATCTTAAGTTTGGTCCTCTGATGTATAACTTCATGAATGTAAAAATCCTCGAGCCAATGCCGCACTTGTGGTAGGGCAAAGCTTTTTGGGGCGTGTGTCGGAAATATGATTCAAGACCGGTAGATAACTGGTAGTCCCTGGAGAACTTCCCCTAAGCTTGATTTCATCTTCTAAAAGCTTATGACCAAGTATGGATGTACTTGACTCACATCAATTGCGATTGATGGGTGGAAAAGATAAATCATATTTACTCTACACCGACTAATGTTATTTTATGAATGTAAAAATTCTAACATCCCAATTCCATGCATGGGGCCCTTGTCATTGTTATGAACATCAATTTCAAGTTAGCCATTCAAGCACGTCGTCAAGCAATATGCCGTTTCGTACACTTTTGTTTGTTTATATGGATAATACCAGAATGACATGCGTGTGGCTATAACTAACCATGAACTCCAGGATGGACAAATTCTAGCATCTACATGACCCTTAATGGGACCTTTGCCTTAAAAAATTGAACATCAATTTAAAGTTTGATCATTATTTTAACGTCTCATGGAAACCAAGCGGTCTACGAGACACAGACACCACATCATATTGCTTTCCAGTTATATGTTATTGAAGATGACCATACACTTCTGAGATGTTCTGCTTTCTTGGTCAGGAAGCACCATCTCAACACAACTTCTGAGTTGTGGACACTTCGGAGATGTCCACAATTTCTTAGAGCACCATCTGTGCATGACTTGGCATTATACATTCTTGAGGTACTAGATGCACGTCTTCTAGTATCATCATTATTGCAAAGGTTTTGCTTGAAAATTTTTCGAGGCAAGGATTTTTAATCCTAGTAATAATGGTTGTTCTAGCCCATTGTATGGGTCCCAATGTTGTTTGATCTTCGTGGGCATTAAAAAAAAATTATGTTCCTAAATCACCTTATAATCATGTGCTTTAGTTGGTTGCAACCCACTGGTTTATGGGGCGCACACACCACACCACACCACACCACACAAGCATTGCTCATTGGTCCTTGATCGGTCGAACTAGAGACTTATTGGGGTATAATAAACTAGTGTGTTACTATCAAACTCTAAATGCACAAATGCAAGGGGCCCCGGGGCGGGGTGTGTGCTACTTCAAATTCCAATACATGAGATTTCTTCATTTTCTGTTCATTTATTCTCTACGCTATATTGAATGGCTACACTAAGCAACATGTTGTGTGGCATGGAACCTGGTGAGCAGTTTTCGGGGGTCCCGCAACCGGCGGAGCCAGGAGTGGGTCCTGGAATCCTGCGACCCAATTCCAGGCCACCACAACAAGGAAACCTGGGTCGCACCAAGTTTTGCTTCTGTTTACCTGCGCGTGACCTGCAGAGCGAAATCCAGCCCGCCAACTTCCATTCCAGAGCTGAATGAACGGCCCAGTTTCATTGTTGTGATCCAACCAGGCCTCTGGAGCACATAATTCCTTGAAGTGCACACATGGAAATGGTACAGGAAAGGAGAACTTGAAAAATCTACCGTGGAAAATAATTTATGCTTCCACAAGGAAAGAATAAAAAACTATACCAACGTTGCCGACCAAAATGGGGCGGTAATGCGCCCTTGTTCCAAAAGTGCCGTATCCCTTTTATTTAATTCCCTTAAATACACGGCTGCTGCTCCCGCATCTGGCAACAAATTCTTGGATTTGGCAACCAGAATGCTCTCCATTATCAATCATATCCTTCATCCAAACGGAAAAATTCCAAGCTTCCTTAAGTCTAAATTCTTGCTCCCGGAACAAAGCCCTGATCAGGCCGGAAAGCCTACTCTGGTGCTTGATTTAAACCAAACTTTGGTCGATTCCAGCTCCGAAATCCTCAACGGTGACCATGATTTTGTTCTCCATGCTCATTCGCAGGATTCCGACCCAAAAGTGACGCTTTTTATGTGGAAAAGACCTGGTCTGCATCAATTTCTGCAGAGTATGGCAGAGATTTATGAAATTGTTGTGTTTACGGCTTCAGGGAGGATTTATGCAAATGCTGTCTTAGATGTTATTGATCCTTGTGGGTTTATTTCCCACAGATTATTCAAGGATTCTTGTTCAAAAGGAGGCATCAAGGATTTGTCAAAACTTGGAAGGGATTTGAAGAGGGTTATTTTTGTAGATGATAATTCTCGGTCTTATGGGCTCAATCCTGAAAATGCACTCTCTGTCAGTCGATTTGCCTTTGAAAATAAACGCAGAGATAGAGAACTGCTTCGTCTTGTTCCGTTTCTTAGGATTTCTGCAAAATCTAGTGATCTTAGAACAAGGGCGAAAATGTGGAATAATTTGGCAACCATCCATTCCTGTGCTTGTAAAGCACTATGAATTGTACCCAACGTATATCCAATGCTCCACGAATGTATATGAGAAAATAGCTTTATACTTAAAAGCAACAATCTAAAAATAAAAATTTTCTTCTTCTGCTTCTATTGTGTATCTATAAAGTTTTTGGAGTGTGTTGTGTGTTTTTGGGGTGTGTTGTGTTTCACAAGGTTCAGGGTAAGATTCGTTAGAGCCGCTATTGTAAGTTGCACAGTTCTTGAAGGCAAAGAGGTTCAAACCATGCCATTCAAATTGTGAATACAAGGAGGAAAACAGTGCACCAGTTCCATAGATTGCCATCTTCTCAACCTTTTCAAATGGAAATCAGTAGACCGTTGTTCCTTTATTCTCTGTTTTGGGTATGCCATTTCTTCATGGAGTTTATTATCAAGATATATTGATTTATTACCAAGTTGATTTTTCACTCTGGTTTGTGCTCTAGGGTTTTGGAGTAATGGGAGAAAAATTTAGCATCATTTTATCTTGGCACGTCCATTCCTTTGGAAGAACTACTTGAGCTAATATTTGCAAGTGGCACCAGATATTATCAATTTGATATCTGCTTTGTTTATTTTGCCGGTGTTGTATTATCATGGTATGTTAATGTATTTTGGCAAACAACCTTTATTCCATAGACTTGGAACGATGTCATTTGATGAGGAACCTAATGCTCTACAAACTCTTCAGAAACCCTTAAAGAAGAGTTTGTCTTATTGCAGGCTTTAATAAAGGCATATTTTAAGGAGGTGTTTGAGCATGCACAAGGATGCAACCTCGACGGTAGCAGTTAACAAAATTCTAAAGACTAGCATCCAAATTCTGTGTAATCCTTTGATCTTCTCTAATCAGAGTTAGAAGTTTTCTGCATCAGAGTTTGATAAGGCAGCAGGTAAGCATTGGTCTTTGAGATGCATGTCTGAATAAATGTATTTGTATTTGCATGTGCACAGTGCTTTAAGCTAATGTGTTTACATACTGGAAGTGTGCTGGTTGATTCCATGTAGACAGTGCTTTAAGATACATATTTATTTCTGAGCTGGGAGAGCTTCGCCGTAATAGAGAACCCTCAAACCAGGATGTTAAGGGCAACAACGCCCTGGCCCACGGGTGTTAACTTCAAGCCATGGCTTTCAAATCTTTTTTCGATAATGCTGTCGGGTCAGGACGTTATCTACACCATTCCACATTGGGGTTGGAAAAAGACATGCTGATTGGTGCTTGTCTATATAGACAGTGGTGTCCTCCAAAAACATAGGGGGATGGAGTGGCACGGTGTGATGACATGGATCAGGGGTCTCCTCCTCCTGTTGGGCTGGTAGGGCGTGGGGGTTCCGTGCCGGCCGTGGGGGCCGTGGTGGCCTCATGAGGGGTCGTGGTGGTTCAGTGACGGGCCGTGGTAGCTCGGTGGGACAAGGGGGTTTTGCTAGGGGCCGCGACCGTGGCGGCTATACTATGGCCTGGGACATATGGCGGTGGTAGGCCTGTACATGTCTCATCGGGGGGTGCACTGGGCCGGAGGGAGGCAGACCATGGTGACATTAGGGATGCTGGGGGCGGGCTCCCTTCTGAGGGAGAGACCAGGCGGCCAGTCAGACATCAGCTGGGCGGGGGAGCTCGTCGTATGACATGGGCCGCTGAGGTGGAACAGGTTGGTGCCATTAACCCTTTGGCCTTGGACGATGGTTTAGAAGTTCTGGATGGCATGGGGGACAGGCATGCGGGGGCTCATCCTTCTTCTCCAGGATGAATAGGTCCATTTTGAGTTGGAACGTGCAGGGGGGTACGGTCTTCTAGCAGTAAGAGGGCCCGTATCTCTCTGGCACTACGGCAGATGCGCCCTGACATTGTGTGTCTGCAGGAGCATAAGTGTCACAGGGGCGATATGTCCCGATTGCTGGATATGGTGGGTCGCCAGTTTGCAGCCGCTGCTTCTTCTTCAGGACGGACTAGTGGGGGTACCCTGATTGTGTGGAGGATGGATGTGCAGGTGACGTACTCCGCAGCCGATAAGTTTGGCCGCTGGACGATTGTGAAGTGGCTTCAGGGTGGTCAGGAATGGGGGATTGTGAATGTGTACGCTCCGAACCAGCCGTCTCGACGAGATGCACTATAGGCCACTATTAGGCATAAGTTGCGAAGCCTTGGCGGATTACAGGTTGCGTGGCTGCTCTTAGGGGATTTCAATATGGTGGAGCGAGCGAAGGACTGCACGGGCCCTGGCACGCAGGTGGTGCAAGGCTTTGAGAGAGATCAGTGGTCACGTCTCATGCAGGATGTGGCTATGGTGGAGGTTCCGGGGGACGCATCGTTCACCTTTTGTAATCGGCAGGTTGGGGCAGGGCGTGCGTATGTGAGGCATGATCGGTGTTATGCTTCTCCTCTTGCTTTGGATGGTGCACCCTCTTTATGCAGGCAGAATATCTTAGCCTCCTCGGTCTCTGGCCACTATCCTCAGCTGGTCTCTGGGCGAGGTGATGTCATTCCTCGGCCCTCTAGGACGGTGTTCCGGTTGAACACCCGGCTCTTGA
Organism: Isoetes engelmannii; assembly: GCA_011763485.2. Lineage (NCBI taxonomy): Eukaryota > Viridiplantae > Streptophyta > Lycopodiopsida > Isoetales > Isoetaceae > Isoetes > Isoetes engelmannii. The sequence goes on from JAANSK020295023.1 coordinate 9,499, forward strand.
AGGATGCAGAGTTTTCGGCGCGGTGCCAGGAGGTGTGGTTGGACACTTTCGCCTCTCAGGATGGTATGGCAGGCATGGTGGAGGCCCTGGCCAGGGTAAAGCGCTTTGCTAAGGAGTTTGGGAAGCAGCGAATGCATTGGAGCAGCAGGAGTTGCATGCCCTTTACCATGAGCTAGCGCGGATTCGGGCACACCCCTCGGATGGTGTTAGGGAAAATGCTATCCTGCAGCGTATCAGTGCTCTGGAGCAGGTGAAGGTACGGGAGGCACGCATAAAAGCAGGTCTTACTTGGTTGAAAGAAGGTGATACGAGCTCGTCTATATTCTTTCGTGCAGCAAGGCAAAGGCGGTATACGGCTTCTATGGCCTCTCTTGCCTTGCCGGATGGACGCACGTTAGAGGATCCTGCCGAGTTGTGGCGGTATGTTCATGCTCATTTCTCTGGATTCTTTGCGCAGCATGTGCTCCCCTATGAGCAAGAGATGCAGGACCTTGTTCTGGCGGCTGTCAAGCCCTCCATTGCACCTCATCAGCGTGAGAGCCTGGAGCGGCAGCTCTCCCGAGAGGATCTTGCTGAGGCGTGTATGTGTATGGCTAAGGATAAGTGTCCAGGGTTGGATGGCATCCTCGTTGAGTTTTTCCAAACTTATTGGGAGTGGGCTGGTGAGTCGGTGTACCAAGTCTATTTGGAGCTGTTACAGTCCTCGCAGTTCGACCGGATCTTGAATACCGCGTGTATTTCTCTCATCCCTAAGGTGAAGCAGCCTTCCACCATCAGTGACTGGAGG
>JAANSK020295034.1:0-10285 GCA_011763485.2 Isoetes engelmannii
CAGGTGTCGCCCATGCGCGTGGTCCGTGTGGCGGCCATACCGTGTACATGGTATAATACGGTATGGTCGTCACAGGGCTACTCCTCAAGGTAATTATTTATTGAGTATGTGTACAGGGTTGAACATAATAATACATAATCGTGCAAGTAGATACCCATATTTGGGAAGACAGACATGTAGAGGTGCTAGTGTGGTTGACCTAGTGATTGCAAAGCCACAACTTATGGACCAGATTGTAAGTTTTGAGATTGCTGATGAAAGGTCTGCATTTAATCATGTGCCAGTCTTTGTTTCACTACGTGTTAACAGATAGTGAGATATTTAAGGAGGTTGCTAATCATAAGGCTGATAAATATAAATCCCTATGCAAATTGCAAGCATAAGAAATGGTTTAACCTGACGAAGCAGAAGATATTAGTGCATTGCTTAGTACTTTATTACTAGAAGCTGCTAAAAAATGCTATATGTGTCGAAGAAAGATGAAGGCTTTACCACGTAGCAGGTGGTTTGATGCAGAATGTAAGTTGAAGAGGCATGAGTTTAAACAGCCAATGGAGATCGAAAGAAAGTGGTTAAGCTAGAATACATTAAGATGGTGAACTAAAAAACCAATAGAATCAAACATAAATTAAAAGACTTTGTTGTATTGGAGAAGGTAGAGTTACTAGAGAATATCCATGATTTGTCTCATATTCCAGGGATAGAAGATCGTACATCGACGCATTATATTAATAGTTGTGAATGGGAGTTCACACTAGAAGATATGAAGGTCTACAAGCATTGTCAAATGGGAAGGCTGCAGATATTATAGGGTTAGTAGCTAAAATGTACAAATGGGCAGGCCCGAAAACTATGAGGCTCTTTGGAAATTAATGAATGCAGTTTTGCGGAATGGCTTTCCTCACATTTGGCAAGTGAACATCGTTATTCCCTTGCATAAAGCAGAAAATGAAAAAGATCCCAACGATTACAAAATGATAATGATTATTAATCTTTTTGCGAAACCTTTTGCCACCGTGGTAAAAAGCAAAATTAGTGGATGGAACGAAGAGAATAATGCTAGGACAGTTGGCCAAGCAGGATTTAGACCTAGAAATCAACAGCCGATCATCTGGTCACTTCATGACAGAGCCGGTCAACAAGTAGGAAACCATTATATGCAATTTTTGTAGATTTTACAAAAGCATTTGATGCGAAGCTATCATTTTTCTATACAAGTTCAAGTTCAGATGAGGTGATTAGCAGTACAAGTTCAAGTTCAGATGAGGTGATTAGCAATATGGGAGGTCAAAGAAAGCCCTATTTCCCCTACTTTGTTTGGACTGTTTATAGCTCAATTGGAAGAATGGATTGCATAATATAGAAGGGATGATATGTTTGCTTATGTTTTTATGTGTAGGCGATAGAGTTATGCTATCTAGGTCTTTGGGGCATGCAAAAACATTTAGATGCTCTATCCCTCTTTTGTGATAACGAAGGCATGAGGGCGAATTTGGGTATATACCTAAATTGATTGTATTTGGGGCACTTAAAATTGAACATCTTAAGTTTGTATATAGAGGAGACATAGTGGATTCATATAGATATTTGAATGTTCATGTAGATAAGAGTCCCAACTAGAATCAGGCAGTGGAACAAAGTGTACGTGGTGGGTTAACGGCTCTATATAGCATGTCAGGCAGGAGTGTAGGTGTTGACATTTAAAATTTTGAGTTAAAGGCAAATGCTTTATATAAAGTATTTATGCAGTCTGTTATATTGTATAGCAGTGAGATGTCAGCGCCTGGAGTAGCAGAGGAGACATGGAAAAAAGTCGAAGAGTTTCCAATTTCTTTTTCCAGAACAAAATTAAAAATTAAAACGCAAACTCCTTATGATATAATGATGATAGAATGTAGCATGCTGCAAGTAGAAGTAGAGGCCTTGTATAGAACTCTTGAATACATATGCAAAGTACGAAAGGATACACATGAAGGGTGTCTGCCTAGAATTGCCCTCGAGGCAGTGCAACACCAAGGATAGTATGCAGATGTAAAGGCTTGGATGAGGAAAATGGGATTGGATAACAATGATATGTTTGCACGACGTGGAGATAATAGGGTGTGAGTACATGAACATGTGGTTGAAAGATCTTAGCGTGTTCCTGAGGTGAAGAAAACATATTATATATAAGCAGTTTATTAATCCTCTCTCTTCTTGGACGTCTGAGATATTTAGGTGAAGATGTATCAGTTAATTGTAGACATGCAATTAGTAGATTAAGGCTTAGTTCACACACGTAGATTAGGTGTGGAAATGGTAGATGGAGTGATATACCTCATGAGCTTAGGCTCTGTAAGCTGTGTGACATGGGTGATAATGAAGATGAGACACGTGCCCTTCTGCAATGCCCACAATATGCTTTCCTTCGTTATAAACATCAAATTGGGATTGATGTCTTGGTTACATTTTTTTTACTTGTCAAGAGATGTCATAGTTATGTTTATAATTGAGATGATGGAACAAGAGCAATATATGCTAAAGGATATCGGTGTTAAAGAAGAAAGAGGAAGATAAATGAGAGATCTAATGCATTTCTTTCTAAGCATGCAATCGAAGATTTTTTTACAATGTTGAATGTACAGTTTCAAACGTCCCATAAGCCTGGTGGTCTGCAGACGTATTAAATACATATTTCACTCTATATCCTCCCTCCCCCATCTATGTCATGTGGTAATGTGAAAGTGGCCATGATCCTTGTAAAGTTCGTGGAGGAAGGACCCGCTTCAGCCATGTGCATGTGCATTGGTGGGGATAAGTCCCATCTAAGTGTGTGTCCCATAGGTTCCGACTTCTCGTGAACATAAAAAACTCCATCCATCCATCCATCCATCCATCCATCCATCCATCCATCCATCCTGAATTCTTCGTTTTCCTTTTTATTTTTTAAATTTGTAAATCATCCACATATATATCCGCGAGAATTGAAAGCACCGTTGATAGCAAAAACCTCACAAACTCAAACCTATGAAACAACCCATCATCATGCAATCCCAGATGCTCCTTCACTGCTCTAGCCGAAGAACATGCGCTGCTCTTTGGAGGATGACCATCCTTATCATTTCATATCAGGAAAATCGAACAAGGCAGAGTTCCTAGCTAATAATTAACATGAGATCCAACACCTAATGAAGCTACTATTGATACAACCAATTGCGCCATCTTTCTTATCAAGCAAAATTCAAGCTCATAGTCCTTTATATGCAATTGAAATAGTAAAACAAAAGTCTTGTATGAGCTATGTGCTAAAATCGGTAGGAAAAAGCATATGTCAGGTCATTGCAAAATTATTTACATCTGCCACGTCACAAAGGTTTTCGTTTGAATGGCAGTTAAACATGGTAGTGCCAGTATATAAAGGTGGTCTAGTGAGGTTAATAACTATAGGATTATCCTGGTCGGTCGGCATTTTGTTTTCTAAGCTTTTTGCATCTATATTAGAAAGAAAAATAAGTACCTGGGCAGAGAATTAATCATAAACATGCAGAAACACAAACTGGATTTCGGGCAAATAGATCAACCGTGGACCATTTACTCGTGCTTAAAACTAACTTTGACACTGTCAAAGGAACAAAAAGAACTGCTTATGTGGCTTTTGTGGACTTTAAGAAGAAAAAGAAGAAGAGTTTTTAACGTCACGCCACTAGGCAACATCCAACTGGACATGTGACCACACACCACACTACATTGCTCAGTTGGGCCCTGCCCTCCGACCACTTTACATTGCTCAGTTATGGGAGAATTGAATTGAATTGGATAGAATGGATAAATTAAAGGCCCCGAAAAAATTATAAGATGTTGTTTAAGTTTTATATGAAAAGGTTCTAGTGCAGTTATCCTGGCCTCTCTCATTATATATACATGATTGCAGTCAACCCCTTGTCTTCCACATTATTTTGATTGTTCGTTGACAGCTTACAGGATTTTTAGCATGTGAAGTGTCTGGGTGGCACAGAAATTCATGGATATGTGATCCAGCTTTTGATGTATGTTAATGATGTAGTCATTTTTGCACGCTCTAAAGAGCATATGCATAGACATTTGCATGGATTGGCTAGATTCTGCAATAGAATAGGCGTGCAAGTGAATTTCGATGAGACAAGTATTATGACAGTTGGAGCTCTTAGGAAAGAACACAACTTCAGGTACAATGATAATATTGTGAGTATATGTGATTCTTATAAATATTTGGGTTTGGTATTTCATAGGAATCATTGATGGAATGCATGTATTACGCATAAAATTGATGGAGGGCATAAGGCCTTATATGCTATGTAGAGTATATGCAGGAAGACATTCTTATGGTCTTGGCAACTCAAAGTGAGACTTTTTTAGTCCCTTGTACAAAGTGTGGTCTTGTATGGTTGTGAGATTTGGGGGCCAAGCCTCCCACAGGGCTTATGGTATGGGATGACATGGACCATATTTTGAAGAAACTTTGAGATCTGAATTAGGGGTTAAAGCCCAAACTCCATACTCGTTCATGTTGACAGAGTGTAGACTTATGCCATTAGAAGGGGAAGCCATTCTTAGATGTATCAAGTATCTTAGTAAATTGATACATATGGATGGCACAAGAATCCCTCATATGGAACTATTGTCTAGTAGGGATAAGGGGTACTTCAAGGATGTAAAGAGGTGGCTCCATAAATGGTATGTGGGGCAGATAGGGTTGAGGATGATGAACATGCTTTGCTTACTTGCGATGCTTACACATGGATTTGAGACAAGTTTGGTATACACGTTGAAGACCTTCAAACTTTTTGCACCATAAATGAGAGTACAATAGGAGCTTATTTGCTAGAACTTTTACAATTTAGAGAAAATTGTGTAAAGAATTTGATTAATCTCTTAGAAGAGAAGTTTGAGTGAGAGTGATGAGCTAGATGAGGACTCAGATACTCATCTACTTTTTATGACATTTTATTGTCGTCTAATAGGCCTCCCATGGATGTAATGTACTTCACTTCCCCTATAATTTGAAAAAAGAAAAAGAACTAGCAAAAAGGCGCAACAGTAGGCTTGGGCAGTATTAGGCTTGTTTTGGGACAGATTTCCTTGCAGATGGGACATGTAGAATGCGAATGAATCTATGTGAAGACTATGACCACAAGCGGGCAATTGGCGCCCTGTTTGCCCTTCTTCAAATGCCGAAGGAAAATAAGCTTCGCCAGATGCAAACTAAGCAAAATCCAAACTGGGGAAGAGCGTGAGGATAAACATGGTTAGAATAGGAGGACAAGGGAAGTATTACGCTTAGATTCTGTTTCTCATTAAGAAAGCATGTAAGAGACAAACTATTAGCTAAAGGAATATTCAAAATAGACATTTCTAGACATGAGGCTAGTCATTAACTTAAAAGGCTAGATTAAAACTTTTTTTTGCTTAAAGCTTTTAGGTCTAGTAAAATAGAGGTCAACAGGGTGCAAAGTTGATGTTGATGCCTTGGCCACAATTCTTTATCGCGATGATGGAGGTGGTGTGTATGTACTTATATGTTTTTTGAACTTTAAATGGATTGGATGCTTAGAACTGTTAGGGTTGCTTCTGTCTCCAGATTGGATTTCAAGTAGCATAGCAAAGATAATTTTGCACTTTGTATCATCTAGGTTCATCTGTCATCCATAGACTTATTTTGTTTAAGGTCAATATTAGGAAGTCATCATACAGTCAAGCCTGGTAGACACCTACATATCCGATCCATATCAGGTTGTGCACCAAGTGTACATATGTCGATAGAAAGTTCTACTACATCGGGGTTCATCATTAAAAGAACCTTAAGAAGACATCTAAGGACGTGGCCGAGAAAGATCAATATAAAAACTATCACAAGAGCCAAACAAGAAAGCCAATTTTTTTTTTCTTATTTTGACGTTAAATTGAACATATAGGAGCCATAGGAAATATCAGTGACTCTAAACTCTTTGTTAGGCTTTTCACATATAACTATCACTTTCAAACTAATGGATAGGGCTAAAACCAAAACCAACACCAAAATAACAAACAAAACTTATAGTTGTACAATGTGTCCGTACTATCGGGATAAAAAAAACCCCGTGGGAGGAAAAATCCTAATAGTAGACTGTCAAATGCCGTGTCTAATGAGAGAAACTCTGGCAACCGAGATCTGCTGGATGTACGATGCCAGACGTGCCACCATGAGCGATGCTAGCAACTGATATAGTGGTATCTCAGAGCATCTGAGATCAGCATGAACTGTCCGAATGTTGGTGATGTTCAATTAAGTTTATGAAGAATCGGACCAAAACGAATGTTGGTGATGTTCAATTAAGTTATGAAGAATCGGACCAAAATATGGACCTTCATGAGTTTAAGGTAACTAATCAATTATGTGCAACTTTGACATAACTTGATATATGTATGTCCATGTTTTAATGTTGGATGCTCATAGTGATTGCACATTACTCGATGGTGTAGCTTATGGAGCGAATAATTTTCTATTTAGAAGGGTTGGCTATTGAAGTGGACAACTTCACCATAAGCCTATGCAAATAAAAAAACTTAAATATAATTCTTCAGAATTACATATCTGAATGTGTTCTTCAAAATCACATACCTATTCACATTCACATGGAGGATGTAACATTCTCCATTGATTGAGGAATTGACGCCTTATTCAAAACTAGTAAAGTGAATGGCTACCACAAGGGACCTAAGTTTGCTTGATAGTGGACAATGCAGATAAGAGACCTTTTGCAAACGTTTAAGAGACCTTTTGCAAACGTTTGTGTTAGGCACTGGAAATAGCGATCAATACAGACGAATTTTCCTAGACGGATTTGTTAAGCAAATCAGTGGCAAAAAATACTCCAGCTTATACCTTGAGGTCGTGGGTTTGCCTGAGCTATGTTTCAGCTCCTGTAGCAAATAATATATTGCATGCAAATAGGTTAAGTGGATGCCTTAATGATTTGAGGTTTACTTGTGCTACATTTCTTCTTCTGTAGCATTGCTTCAATGCAAAAACAATTGTGAAATGCTGAATTCTGTGGCTATGGTTCATGCCTTGGAAAAACGAAACTGAAATTGGGCTGCATAAAGCTTATGGCAGAACTTTAGCAAGTGCTTGTTCCTGCTATAACGCCATTTTTCCATAATGGCGGCGGTATAAAGCACTACGTTTTATAGCTGCCCCATAGCTCAGATTAACTAGCTTGCTGGAGCAGAGCTCGCTAATTAGAGATAACACCAAGAGTCTTTGCCGAAATGCCAAAACAAACTGCAACCCAAATTCAGCAAACCTAACTGAGATCTCGATGCATGTGAGCGCCTACAAACTCTTGCACGCTTTGCATAGCTAAAGACAACACCAGAAGCTTTCGGATCTTACAAAGGAAGCTTCTTCCTAAATCTGCAACGAAGCACCAGACTATGTGGCTTGTGTTAAAGGATTTGTAAGGACGCCATGGCTTGTCTTGGGCTTGCCGGAAGAGCTTCTTCTCCTCGCTGTAGCACTGTTTATATGCACCCTAATAATTCGTCCACGCAGACGCAGCGAAAGAAGATGGAGAAAGGAAATGAAAAAAAACCTTTGAAAAAAAGGGATTACGCCTAGAAACCAATACCCAACTTGCCCGTCCGCTCGTTCAAACAGCTGCTTCGATTTTGGATTCATGCCTCGCCTGAACGCCCTTATATAGTGACGATTGGAACCTTCAAGAGGGCTCCGGAACATTCCAGAGGGCTCCGGAACACAACGTCGCGGGTCTTCCAGAGCGCTGCAGCGCCTTCCAGAACCATCTGGGCCCTTCTAAACTTTTTGTGTGCTTACACGTGTGAACTCTTAACCTAGATGCAATGTCCTAAAAATACGGCTAAACTGCCCCCTTCTTCCCCTAATACAATTATATGTTATGGATGGATAAGAGTAAGCTTGAGCCGGTTGAAAGCATCGTATAACAAATCACGGATCACGGATACAGTTAACATTTACATTGCCTCTTGCCACGCTCGTTTGAGGCAACAAATTTCCTTTTATCTTTGGTTAACCTAGAATAAGATGCTTCGTCCTTCGGAAATGTGATAACTTGGAATTTGCTTCGTCTTTCAAAAATTTGCTTTCAGCTTTGATTAACCTTGGAATAAGATGCAGGCCTGCAATACAAGTTATTATTATTGATCAATGAACTAGACATATTAGGCTTGGGAGAAATTACTAATCATTGCATTCATCCCAATGAATTTGGAGATTGGTATTTACTCATAATTGAAAGTTCATCTTTTGGAAACTATAGTTGTAGTGATTTTATGTTTGCGATAAATGTATCTTGAAAAAAATGCTATTTAGAAGAAGCTTTTATGTTATAGTGGCGATTGCATCTATTTGCTTTAGGCTACTGCTTCTAATGTTGACATCATGTATATAACAAGTGAAATGCTTGCATAGATATTACAATTTGCTAGAATCTCTTTTTTCTCAAAATGTAGCAATTTATCTAAATATACATTTTGGATAACGTACAATAGATGAACACCACAACCATAATGAGGAGTCAATGGTGGTTGATGGTGCATTCAAAGACATTGTATTAACACCATGCTTAAGACCATCCAATGTAAGCCGAAACTCGATAGCATGGCTAGAAAGCAATGTTACTCCTATTCATGAATTTGTAAAAGACAACCTGTTGTATTAAAATGTCCGAAGCATTTGCTATTATGTGACCTCATCTGGTAACTTATGTCCAGACTCGTGACAAAGGCTTGCCCATTAAAACTACAGACTTGTGGCATACTTTTTAGATATAAGTCCACTTATGATGCCAAGAACAATGCCTTTCTTTCTATATGTTGTATAAAGCTTCTTAGTTTACTCAAACTAGCATCATTGCAATGGTATTGTTGGCTAAGAAGCATGGTTGTTGCTGGCAAGCCAAGGCTGAGGGATATAAAACTGAAACAATATGGAGGTCTATCACTGTCAGCCTCTGACTTCAAGTCCACAAAAAAAGGTACTGCAGGGTAGATCATTCAGTGTCTTAAGTTCTTAAGCCTTAAGGCTTGGTGCAACAGTAAAATAATACCTTCACTATGCAATCTACTCCGCACTAATTCTATGCAAATAGAGTTATATATTGAGGGGAGATTCTTTATTTTGTTAAACAGATGGAAAGAGTATGGTCAAGCTCCATAGTTTCGAAAAGGAGAGGACACACAACGTTTAAAATGCCATGGCTGTAGCATATAACCCAAAGAAATATAGCTCAGACCACATGCCCTATTTGAAATCAGGCCTAAATTAGGGTTAGATCAAGCTGAAGAGCAGAAGAACGAAACTGAAATTGGGAAATGGCAATGCTGGACATTCCAAGCAGTACGACAATCCAACGGTGTCTTTAGGCACAAAAATGGTCATTGATAACAACGTTTTCTAGTTAATGCAAATATGATCCCAAACCTGAGTATGACGTTGAAGATCAAATGATTTCTCCATGGCATCATTTCTATCCCATTCATGACATTCCCAATAATATACTTCATAAGCTTTCTGCCTACAAGATCAACATCATAAGTCTAGAATCTATATTGGCAAATCAATTTGGTTTGTATCACATTTCTTGCAGCATGCAGTAAAAATTATGAGCATAACATGCTCTCAAAACCACTAATCAAGTGCAGATATGACACTGTTTTAATAAACCAGCGTATTATGACATGATAAGGTCATATTATGCTTAAATAACAAAGGCCGGACACGCATATAACCAAGTTGTTCTAGGCCCTGTTCTGCAGCAGAAATAGAATGGCTCATATGCTCAAAAGACATGTTCAATAATGCAACAAAACCACCAGATTTGGTAAAGCCTATTGCTATCCCCAATCATGAATAAGGACCATTGCCAACCAATGATTATGGAAGATGCAGATCTAGATTTACAATGAAGAAGTGTTTCCTTCAAATTTAAAGTTGCACGACTGTGCAAATTCAGACAAAAGCCTTTAAGCATTATAATCTTCAAGATTATATCTTAAGTATCTAAATGCAAAACATAATCCCAAACCTGAAGATCAGATAATTTTTCCATGATATCCATGGAATCATGTCTGGTGCTGCCTTCAGCTTGCTCATTCAGAGTTCTTGGCATAGTAGATCAAACAGGAAATCCATCGGCTCTCAGATCCGATCCGGGCAACATATTTTGCTTCTTATGCTTATTGCTATAAATAGCCTAGAAACATGTCTACCGATAGTTCTTGATAAGAAGGCCCTCATATCTAAGCCAGG
>JAANSK020295045.1:0-19851 GCA_011763485.2 Isoetes engelmannii
CTGACATGTGTCAGTACGGCAAAACGGAGGCCCCCCGAACAGGCTCCGTCGAGAATTGGGGGTGATCCCGGAGGCCGAAAAAAACACCTCCGGGATCACCCAAACCAGGGTAACATTATCCTCACCCATCTTCCCCTTTTTAGTCTTCTGAAGGGCATATACATTTTGCACCTCAATTACATCTAAAATGACGTGATGCATATGAGGCGTCGAGCTCATGGGGCTGCTCTACTAATACCAATATACAATGACGACTTAAAGTTCAGGGTCTTGAAACTGGAAACCTCTAAAAGCTGCTTTAGCAATCACTGAAGATAAACCAATGTACGGAGTCACTACAGATTGTAAACAATGGTTGCACTGATAGAAAAATATGTGCATGACAGGTGGTTTATCATTTTGTCCAGGAAATGGCTAGCATTCTAAAATGCTGGGCAAGCTAAGCCGCATCCTGCTGAATGCATGAAAGAGAACTTTCAATGAGAAGATACAACCGCTCCGACATCCACTCCATCAAAGCACTTTTAAAAACACCAAGAACAATTGATAGATAGATCAGACGTGATACAATGAAGTGATACAATACAGAGCCTACAATCATATAGATACCTCTTGGATAACGCCCGAACTTTAACAAAAAGTTACGTTCCAAAATAGTAATATAACCATTCAATCACAGATGGAATATCTTATTTTATCGAGCCAGATTCATGTCGATGCAGCATATAAATGCACGGCACATCCTGGTATATGCTTGGCCATAAAAGATCAGCAAGGTATTAGTCAATACAGATTGGGAAACATTGTCAAAGCGTAAGTATATACTACCAACTGAGAATTGAAAAGAATTGTGTTCCAGCTACGATTAATGGTATTAGAAAAGACAAATAATTTTTATTATCGTTTATCACTGCAAGAGTGCAGTTGAACATAGAGAAAATGCACATGAAATACCATAGAAAAGGATGATGAAGCTTGCATAGCTTGTATGGCCTGCATTTTCAAACAGTCAACCTATGAGCTTCTTGAATACATCACTTGCTGATGCATGCTAACGCATGCTCATCAAGGTGCAGCAACAAAAATGAGACTATCACATTAAATATTCTACCTTAATGTGCAGTCATTTCCTCCTTAGACAACAGCCCTTGCTTCTACGCCAGGAACTCCACCTCCTGCTCCAAAGAAAGCTTGTAAGCATGGATCCGAGTCAAAGCTCCTTTCACTAAAATTCCAAAGGCCAGGAAATCTGACCCCATGGAAGAGAAGAAGGGGTCAGTAACAGATGCATTGTCGATAGATCGGACTCCGGACTCCAGACAAATCACATTAGGAACATCATCAACAATGACTCATGGTGACATAGGACTACGCCAGACACTCTAGAATTCCTGCAAATTAGCATTTAGTGATCTGGGTTGCAACTTCCATAGTTCGATATCATGCTTTTTCACTCCTTTGCACTTGCAATATTTAATGCAGCAATGCTGACTTTTGCACATTATTGAGTAAATAAGATGCCTTAGAGGAAATTTTGTATTTTCCTGCAATAAAACTTCAATGCAGGATAAAAAAAAAAACACAACAGACACAGAATTTATAAGTAGAAACTTGAGGAGAATGAAACAGATCCACAAAAGCAATGGGCAACATAATATCATAGATCAAATCGGCTTAGCAAATAACCTTAAGAAATCAGTCCAACAACCTAGTATCTTCTTCTATAAAAAAGTTAAAAAAACAAATCCAATGACGAAACCACATCATTTACTTTTGCTACTGTATCAATTGCCTGATTGATAAAATCCTCCCTTTGACATGCTACATTTGCACAGCCTGCAGAAATATCTTACTTTAGTGATAAAGTTGTAGAGAATACCTGCATATGACAAAAGTATCATATGCCTTACATTCGTTGTTTCCAATCATAGTCTGTGTTGCATTAGCATTGGGACCTATAACACCTAATGTCCTATTTTTTGTTCGTGAAAGTGGTAACATGCTATCATCATGTTTTAATAGTACAACCCTTTATAAAGCATCTTCGAGTGCAGGCTGTTGATTTTCTTTTGTGCAAATATCTGTGGCCTCCAAGTCGCATAATGTTGCTTTGCGGGGTTGCCATCAAAGAATCCAAGGTGCATTCTGATCGTAAATAAATTAGTCAGAGCTAAATGCGAGCCCAATTCAATAGTTGTTTTTTCTCCTTGCAATGCCTCTACTGCATATCTGGAAATGAATGTCCCACAGTTAAGGTCCAAACCTGGAGAAATGCAAGTAGCAACATTAAGCCAAAAGGAAAAGGAAAACAAATATTTGACTCCTAATAAAATAAAATAAAATAAGAATGGCCCATGCATTCCTCACAGTATTTCTAAGCAAATGATGATCGGCACATGTTGGCACACCATTAACGCGATTGTAAGAACACATTACAGAGCTGACATGGCTGTCCTTCATAGCTTTGAATGGCACATTGTAGGCATCATCCAGATCTTGTTAAGTTACCTTTCAAACCAATCGCAGGTTAGAAGGGTTTTGCCATGGTCAAAATATGGCATGCATCAAATGTGTGACTGTATTGTTTTCACAAAACTTCTAAATTAATGTAATATGCAATATCTATTTATTTTTGGAGGGTCTACATGAAATCTACCAGAGAAATCTAGCCTCATATGATTGACTAATGGATAACTTAAGGCGAGGAGGGTGAAATCTATGTCAAGCCTCATATGATCAAGTAATGGATAATTTAAGGTGAGGAGGGTAAAATCATATGTCAAGTTACAGGCATGCATTGGAATGGAGGGATTTGATGAAAAATGTATGAAAAACGTTGCATGAGAGTCATCAAATATACCTTTGCATCAAAATGTTCGCGATCTCTGCCCAGACAGTTATCCAGATCATAAGCTGTCACATGTTTATAGCAGACAACCTTGAGCAAATGACTCCCTGTGGAATCCACTTCTTGCAGACCTCTCACATACAATGTAGCGAATTTGCTTGACAAAATTGGATCTTCTCCAGGAGTTTCATGCCCTCTTCCCCATCTTGAATCCCATGAAAGATTTAAATGGCTAAGAATGTGTGACCAGACTGCCCAAGATTATACATTGCTCTTGCTTCTGGAGAAACAACCTACATTTTCGTAGCAAGTTAAAATCATCACTCGAAACAGCAAAGAGGAAAAGGAAGAATAGAGTACCTGGCCAACCTTGTAAAATAGACAGGCGTTGAATGATGCAGCAGTGGTAATGGGCATTAGGAAACTTGTAGCAGATGGTGCCATCCTCCAAACCAAACACCTACACTTTTATCAACGATACAGAGGCAAGGTGCTTTTACAAATAAGAACATTAAATAAAAAGCAAAAAGCAAAAGAAAAAAGGGATGGATTGTTAGCTTTTCTTGTTTAAAACCTTAAATACGAACCCGCACAGAAGGGTCACAGCCGGCACAGAAGCTGCAGTAGCTTGTTGCACCTCATGTACACTGCAGCCCTTGGTGTGCAACCTGTTTCTCCTTTTGTCGAGAACCAGAGTGTTGGTCTTGCAGGTGTTCTGTTGGGTCCAGTAAAGGTCCATGGAAAAAGGGGTGCAATGCCCAAAACAGTGTTGATGAGATGTTGTATGTGGCCGCCAAAATAACAATCATGGGGGACTCCTCCCTAGTTCCATGATATCCTTGTTGAATCTGCAAAGGAGAAGTTCGGCCCAATTTATGGGTGTATCACTATAAGCAGCCAGGATGATGGTATGATACATAAGCTTACTAAATTGAAAGTTCTTGAAGGCTTGGGCATCTAATTTTCTCCAAATGAGATGCCCTAACTGTGCAAGGAATGGAGGTAGAGCCTTAAAATTGATGGCAACATTTTCAGTATGTTGTCTTACTGGAAAAGAAGAGATATCAGCGGAATGGACTTGGTCATGATTTAGGGATGGAGATACATGCTGAAAGCGAAATGTTCTGGCAATAAGCTCTTCCGTGATGTGAATGGTTTGCCCTCCAATTGTGGCCGTGACTATCTTACCAGAAATTTTGTAAGACTAGGCAAATTCATGCAACTGATCATCGTGCAGAAGCGGCCATTTGAGTCTATTGAATTCCAAAAGTTCTGCTTTGCCGAAGAGTGCCTGCTCGTCTTGAGTTAGGGTTTGCAATGTGTGTAATTCAAGACTGGGAAAGGAATCAACAAGAAGACGCGGCTTAGGAGTACTGTATTCGGCCATGGCGGAGTGAGGAGAAACTAGTTGTCGGAGGAAGGTGAAGAACGGAGTCGCCAGAGTGGGTGTAGGGCTAGAGTGGAAGAAGGCACGAGAATGGAGTGAAGAAGAAGACAAAAGAGGAAGGACATTTTTTATCATGATGGGGCAAAAAGGCGTATTTATGAGTAGCGGCCATTAGTGTGGGGAATGATATGGCAGGCGGCAGAGGTAGACAGGTGGAGAGTAATGATGAGGAAAAAGGACAATCGGCTGACGTGGCGAAAGTGAGAGAAAGCGAAATTGAAGATGAAGTAAGAAAATTATAAGGTGGCATGGGGGACATCATTGAAAGGTAGGTGATACCAAAATGTGTGACAAGTCAGCAAGATAGTGTAAGACGTCACGTAAAAGATCGTGAACAAGCTTATGAACACCGGTGTAGACAATATCGTGTAAGTGATCGTGGGAAATTTAGTGCGGAAAAACGGGTGCGTGAGAAAGTGTGATATGGAATCAGGAGATGAAGCGTGGGAGGGGTAGTGAGAGGGAACGCGGGGGAAATTATGAGAGGAATGAAAGGGTGTACGGAAGGAGTGGGTGTATGAATGATGGCAAGTGAATGATCGTGTGAATGTGCATGGCAGGAGTGGGGAGAGACCAGTGTGTGTATAATCATGTTAGGGAATATGCAGAATGTGGTTTGTCGTATCATGTCGTGTCGAAGAACGTGTCGTGGCAAGGTGAAGGTACGTTGCCGTATGAAGAAAAATAAACCTATAATTGGGCAGCAGAGATCGTTGAGGGATAGGTGGAGTGAGGTGAGGTAATGGACTATAGGTGGAAGTTCAGAAGAAGAGATGATGGATGGAATGGAAATATTTGAAGAAACGGATGAAGAAAGAAGAGGTGGAGGAACGAAATTTGTGAATGATGTTGTAGAGGAATCGGGTAGTAGACAAAGAGGGTTCCAGAGAATATCATTATAAGGATCATCCAAAGAATCAGGTAAAGTGGAGGAAAGCGGGACATTGGTGATCACAGAGATAGAATTGGATAAGAACACGCTCTTTCTAGCCACCAACCAGTGGTGTTACATGAACTCCTCTTATTGATAGGGTCAAGCAAGAAGATAAGGAAAACACTACAAGATAAAGCTTTGGAAACTGAAAGAAAAACATAGAAAGAGGCAGAACTAGTTGTGCGGTCATCTTAGACCCCTATGCACCTTTCTTAGCATATCTCTCATACAGTAAGGAATCTATAGACAAATAAGCCAAATCTGGAAACTAGACTTCAAGTGCTTTCTAGAAAGGTAAAGATCGTCGAATTCTAAGTTGTGGCTGCGGAGATATCTCGTCTCAAAGTCATCCTTCTATTTATAGGTAACAACACCCTTTTAAAGGTCAAGGTCTATTTTGATTCTCTCTTTAATAATATCAAGGTTTAGACACAGTGGATGTCTTTCTCACTTAATAATATCCAATAAAGATTGTTCAATGCAAGGCCACTCCCCCGAGCACCATATCAGTATGGTCTATGGCTTCAGGTATAATCATTTATACGTCCAAATCAAATCTTCGTGGAACCCCAAGTTATTATGCTAGATATTTGGCTTCTTTCCCTTTTTTATTTTGATGGTACCAACAAGATTTATGAAAGGCTTTTTGCTTGAAATTGGGCATGATAATCGTCTGGGTGAAACTAAGGTGATGCTATTTGGTACAAGGAAAAAGCATGCAATTGTTCATGATGATCTTGAGCTTACACATAGTTACCTAAATGTGAGATAATACTTTTGTGAAATTGGATTATATGGGCACTTATATATGCTAATTTTATGCATATCAGGTACGGGGTCATAGGCTTGCGCGAAAAAAGTGATGCCTCTTTGTTGCTACGGTGATGACTATAGGGGTCATAGGCTTGCGCGAAAAAAGTGATGCCTCTTTGCGGCTGCTATGGTGATGACTACAGTTTGAATTCTTAAAAAGCCTTGCTTTTTCAAGACACAATATATGGTTTGACAAGTGTAGCACCGCCACAATGTGAGTCTTGATCCATAATTGGGCATTTGAATGTCATTTTGTGTATGCATTTCGTGGGTTGATCTTATAGGCAACATGTATCCAATATTTGTCAACAAAGTGTATATAAGACTTGACCAAAAAAGACTGTTGATTTGAAAATTTGAAGACAGACAAATAACATTGGGCCAGAAAGCTTCAGATTCATCCGAAATATGCACTGTTACTGCTTGAAATGGGCAGATGGCTTCAGATTCGGCCGTGATCTGCTTCAAATCCGCAATCTTCACGCCAGGGACAAGAAAACACGACCCTATTTCTATTTTGTACTTGTTTTGACAAACGTTTTTAAAGTATGGTCATTACAAATGCATGGTATAGAGAATAAAGATTGTAAGACTTAACGCCAAGTGGATTGCTTACAAGTTTCTCTTTCAGTTGTAACACAAAAGCATATAATCTTTGGCTTCATGTGCTTCTGGAATTGTAATCAAGAGAATATTTTGCTGTGGTCAATTGAAGGTAAGCATATCTGAGACAACTTGGCTTTGGAGTTTTAGTTGGAATGGCAACTTTAAGCTCGGTGCCAAAAACTCCACCAAAATGATCAGAGCAATTAAAATAAAAATCATTCTCAACAATAATAAAGAATGAGCAATTTGCCACAGCGCCTGTGTAGCCTCCTCATGTTGCTTTTTCTCTGCACGCCTGTAATCCTTATTTTCACATAACATCAATGGATGCTCGATTTACCACCCAACCGGACCAACTAGAAAAGATGTCGCCAAGTCAAGCTCCCATTCTGCATGACTGGATAAGAACATGCTCTTTCTAGCCACCAACCAGTGGTGTTACATGAACTCCTCTTATTGATAGGATCAAGCAAGAGGATAAGGAAAACACTATAAGATAAGATCAGGCTTTGGAAACTGAAAGAAAAGAGGGAGAACTAGTTGTGCAGTCATCTTAGACCCCTATGCACCTTTCTTAGCATATCTCTCAGATAGTAAGGAATCTACAGAGAAATAAGTCGAATCTGGAAACTAGACTTCAAGGGCTTTCCAAAAAGGTAAAGATCATCGAATTCTAAGCTGTGGTCGTGGAGATATCTCTTCTCAATGTCGTCCCTCTATTTATAGGTAACAACACCCTTTTAAAGGCCAAAGTCTATTTTAACTCTCTCTTTAATAATATCAAGGTTTAAACACAGTGAATGACTTTATCATATCCAATAAAGATTGTTCCCCCCGAGCACCATATCAGTATGGTCTATGGCTTCAAGTATAGTCATTTATATGTCCAAATCAAATCTTCTTGGAACCCCACGTTATTATGCGAGATATTTGGCTTCTTTCCCTTTTCTATTTTGATGGTACCAATAAGATTTATCAAAGGCTTTTTGCTTGAAATTGGGCATGATAATCGTCTGGTTGAAACTAAGGTGATGATATTTGGTACAAGAAAAGAGCATGCAGTTGTCCATGATGATCTTGAGCTTACACATAGCTACCTAAATGTGAGAAAATACTTTTTGTGAAATTGGATTACGTGGGCACTTATATATGCTAATTTTATGCATATCAGGTACGGGTCATAGGCTTGTGAAAAAAAAGTGATGCCTCTTTGTTGCTATGGTGATGACTATAGTTTGAATTCTTAAAAAGCCTTGCTTTTTAAAGACACAGTATACGGTTTGACAAGTGTAGCACCGCCACAATGTGAGTTTTGATCCATAATTGGGCATTTGAATGTCATTTTGTGTATGCATTTCGTGGGTTGATTTTATAGGCAACATGTATCCAATTTTTGTCAACAAAGTGTGCATAAGACTTGACAAAAAGGGACAATGTTGATTTGAAAATTTGAAGGCAGACAAATAACAGTGGGCCAGAAAGCTTCAAATTCATCACAGATATGCACTGTTATTGCTTGTGATCTGCTTCAGATCAAATCTGCTTCACATCCGTGATCTGCACGCCAGGGACAAGGAAAAATGACCCTATTTCCATTTTGTACTTGTTTTGACAAACGTTTTTAAAGTATGGTCATTACAAATGCATGGTATAGAGAATAAAGATTGTAAAACTTGTCTTTAAAAGCTTAATACCAAGTGGACTGCTTCCAAGTTTATCATTCATTTGTAACACAGAAGCATATAATCTTTGGCTTCATGTGCTTCTGGAATTGTAATCAAGAAAATATTTTGCTGTGGTCAATTGAAGGTAAGCATATCTGAGACAACTTGGCTTTGGAGTTTGAGTGCCAAAAACTCCACCAAAATGATTAGAGCGGTTAAAATAAAAATCATTCTTAACAATAATAAGGAAAGAGCAATTTGCCACAGTGTAGTCTCCTCATGTTGCTTTTCTCTGTACGGGGTCATAGGCATTCGTGGAAATATGCCTCTTTGTTGCTACGGTGATGACAATAGGGAACATAGGCTTGCGCGAAAAAAGTGATGCCTCTTTGCTGCTATGGTGATGACTATAGTTTGAATTCTTAAAAAGTTTTGCTTTTTTAAGACACAATGTATGGTTTGTCAAGTGTAGCACCGCCACAATGTGAGTCTTGATCCATAATTGGGCATTAGAATGTCATTTTGTCGCATGTCCAATTGAATGCTGCCTCGTGGCGCGACGTTAAAATATTCTTATCTTATCTTATTTTGTGTATGCATTTCGTGGGTTGATTTTGTAGGCAACATGTATCCAATTTTTGTCAACAAAGTGTACATAAGACTTGACCAAGGACAATGTTGATTTGAAAATTTGAAGAAAGACAAATAACATTGGGCCAGAAAGCTTCAGATTCATCCAAGATATGAACTGTTACTCCTTGAAATGGGCAGATGGCTTGAGATCCGGTCGTCAGATCCGTGATCTGCACGACAAGTACTAGAAAAAACGACCCTATTTCTATTTTGTACTTGTTTTGACAAACGTTTTTAAAGTATGGTCATTACAAATGCATGGTATACAGAATAAAGATTATAAAACTTGTCTTTAAAAACTTAACGCCAAGTGGACTGCTTACAAGTTTCTC
Organism: Isoetes engelmannii; assembly: GCA_011763485.2. Lineage (NCBI taxonomy): Eukaryota > Viridiplantae > Streptophyta > Lycopodiopsida > Isoetales > Isoetaceae > Isoetes > Isoetes engelmannii. The sequence continues at coordinate 9,278 of JAANSK020295045.1, forward strand.
TTTCATTTGTAACACAAAAGCATATAATCTTTGGCTACATGTCCTTCTGGAATTGTAATCAAGATACGCTTACCTTCAATTGATCAATTGAAGGTAAGCGTATCTAAGACAACTTGGCTTTGGAGTTTGAGTGCCAAAAACTCCACCAAAATGATCAGAGCGGTTAAAATAAAAATCATCCTTAACAATAATAAAGAATGAGCAATTTGCCACAGCGCCTGTGTAGCCTCCTCATGTTGCTTTTTCTCTGCACGCCTGTAATCCTTATTTTCACATAACACTGAGCCTCATGCTACCAACTGAATAATATTTTATTACACATTGCCTTTATGGCAAAGCAGTAAAGAATAGCTTCTACATTTGCACATCTATAATACATGTCCCATTGTCTAGTGGACACTGGATATGGCGCCTTATCTTCGTTGGAAGTTAAGCATTTTGATGCAAATAGCAAACATACAGGCAAAGAAAACTGCAAAACCCAGCAGCACAACAGCAACTATCCCAATGAAATTGTGTTCGAATCCGTACGTGTCTTTTAGGTACTGTGAAACAGTCACACCACTGTCCATTTCCACATGGATGTCACTATATTGAGAGGCAATAAGCCCATATACTGTCCATGCTACAGGGCAGATCCAATAGTACCAAATCCACCATCCGGGAATTTTCTGCATTCAGAAGAAAATGTTAAAAAACATTAAATCATGTTGCAAATGAGAAATCTGTTTCTGCCAACTCACCGGCCTGGGGATCATAAAACCTGCAAAGAGATTGAATAACGAATAGAAAGAAGAGGCTGTGATGGCAGCAACCTCGTGATTTGGTGTGATGGATACTGCCATCATACCATAATATGTGAAGTAGAGGAGCGTAACAAACATATAGTACAGATACCAGAAGAACTTCTTCACTGTCCACTCAAAGTTGATCATTGCATATGTAAGGAAAGCATACAAGACAGACTGAAAGAGAATGTATGGTACTTCGATGATAACCTGTAAAATCATGTCTCACTATTAAGGAAATGATTCAAGTAGCTCACATGCTTCTATCTTATGTATGTTATATCCCTTACCTGCGCTATGGCATAAGGTAGTGCAGAATACATCCCAGCTGCTCGTTCTCGATAGAAAACGGTACGCTCAGTATCCACGACTGGTTGGACTGTGGCAGAGTTTGATATTCCGAGAAATATTACAGCAGCATACATAGCTCCCAATATTGTTGACAGGTTTTGTTGTTTTTGCCTATAAAAGCATACATGTTTACATCAGAAATGACACCTCAATGCATTTCTGGCAAGTGAAAACCAACTTACCACTTCTGTCCTATTCTCCAAAATATTGTACCGAAAATAAATGCAGCTACTAGGGTGAAGAACACTCTGATCAAGTTGTAATCTGGGCTGCGCCAATATGTCCAATAGTGCTTCCATAGGCAGCATTTGAATTGCCCGATGGTTGAGAGAGAATATTGCGTATCAAAATGTAAATCTTTTGTCCCTGGAGCAGGAACAGAAAGTTCCTTGACAAGTGCTTTGTTGCGCCTGGAATGAGATTAAACAGACAAGCTGTTAAAAACATGGTCATCTAAGATCACCAATTGTCCCTATGGAAAAAGGTCCACTTACTGGTATAGTTCAGATTTTGAGTAGATTTCTGCAAAGTCTACTTGCATCTTCTGTTCGGCTGAAGTTGAACTGACTTCCAGCATCCATGTTGCCGGATTATATCCGTCTGTAATTTTAGGAACTCCAGGAATTGCCTGATTTAAAACACCGTAGCTTAAGTGAGCTGCTTGCTCTGTATTAAAGTAAGAAGAGTTGTTGATTCAAATAGCTATGTCCTACCTCAAAATATTCAACGAGTTTATGAGACATGCGTCCAAGTGGTCCAGCATATATTACTTGGCCTCCCCTTTTTAGCAAAAGTAGCTGCAAGTTACATACTCTAAGATTAAGACCATATTCTACTAAGTTGAAAAGGATATGTGAAATGTACCTCATCGAAGGCTTCAAAGATGTCAATACTCGGTTGATGAATTGTACAAACCACTGTACGGCCAGTATCAACAGTATTCCGGACAGTTCGCATTACAATTGCTGCAGCCCTTGCATCCAAACCAGAGGTGGGTTCATCCATGAAGATAATGGAGGGATTTGCAACTAGCTCAACAGCGATTGTCAACCGCTTTCGTTGTTCAGTTGATAACCCAGTTACACCCGGAAGACCAACAATTCCATCTCTTAAGTTCTCCAGCTCAACCAAGTTCATAACTTGATCAACAAAATGCTGTAATCATAGAAAGCATCGTTAAGTATAAGAGGATATCCGGTAGAAATTCATGAACTAAAATATCTACCATTTTGGTTTTTGCATCAATATTTTCTGACAGTCGCATCCAAGCAGAGAAGACCAATGATTCATGGACAGTCAGCTGTGGAGAATGGATATCTGTTTGTTCACAATAGCCTGACACCCGAGCAAATGTTTCCTGCTTCTTTGGAAATCCAGATATGGTAATATTACCCTCAATGTAGCCTCCAGTTTTCCTTCCTGCTAAAACATCCATCAATGTGGTCTTTCCAGCACCACTAACACCCATCAGTGAAGTAAGAACTCCTGGTCTAAATGATCCAGTTATATTTCTCAGCAGCTGTAGCCTTGCCTCACCTGCCTCTTGCCTCATTTCCTATAGTAGTAAAAGAGAATAGTCAATTAGCAGCATAGTTTCCTTCAGCGTTTTATGTAATTCTCCATACAATCCAGATTTTGTGAACTTACAGCAGGCATGTCCACAAGGTAGTTCATATCTTCAAAGCAGATTGATAGAGGTTCAAAAGGCAATATCATTCCTTTCTTGGCAGGTGGTGCGCCACCATCTATTGGTACGTCAGAGAAGCTAACTGACCCCTGGCTCACTGGTTGCAGCTGAACTTCTCCTGTGAGTATTCAATTAGTGAAGGTCAGTTAACAGAGGCATAGCTTGACATGGTAGCAACTTATGAAAAATATCTTGTACCTGCAGATCTGCTTGCTGACTTCTTGGATTTCGAAGGTTTGTATTCAACACCCCGTTGACTTGCTTCAATTTCCGCCATGGTTTCCTCAGTAATTACAGCTGAGGGCTTTCCAAGAGCTGCAAAGGAAGGTATATATCTTCAAAGATCGTTCTTATTGGGTCCGCACATATACCAGAGATCAAAATATGGTAATGATGAAGGGAGACAGATGCTTTGCTACTTACGATTAAGGAAAGTTATTGCGAAAGTGAATAAGACATTAAAGAGTGCCACAAATCCAATCAAAGCTCCAATTGATATCCAGAACCAGTACCCCCTATAGTGTAAGCTTCGTTGCTTCAACGTTTCTACTCCAATGTTTGTAGTTTCCTAAAGATACATGAATGAACAAAATAAATTTCATGAAGGATTTTAATTCAATATTAGCCATCGCTTTAAGGTGTTCATACATTATGCCAACGTGATGCAAGCATCTCATTTATGCTGATAGCTGTCTCAGCATACGTAAGTGGGGAAATCCAGTAACCCCATATCCACCAGTTAGGAATGGTGCCTGTAGATAAGATTCACGACTCATTAGCCCCAGTACTGACTAGAATAGTAAGTCTAGAAATCTTACTTTTGGGAATCAGAAACCCGCCCAGGACGAAAAAACAAAGCAGAATAAAGGAGCCCCCTGTGTTGGCTAAGATCATTTTCCGGAAAAAACCAGCAATCAGTCTGAAAACTGATGATGCCATCTGATGGAGCAGAAAAAGCACGAGGAATTGGCGAAAGAATCTGAAACGTCATGTGATTTCGTTAATTGTATCTTTCTGTTGAGAATACATGCATTTGACATAGCACCATAGAGACCATACCTGCCAGCTTCTGGGGCATAACCTGTCACAAAGTAGGTCATACACACCCATACTCCAGTTTCAACTATTGCAATAGGGATGGTGAGAATATAAGCTGGTACGCTGAATGCCCATCCTGGATACATAAGAAGGTCTCTTTGCTTGAAGAAGACTGGAAGGCGGTTAATTGTCATTGTGAGCTCAGCAAAACCATTGAACATGATCATCGTCAAACCAAAGAATAGTGCGCCCAAGTATGTATTAGCGTCATCGGTTGATTTCTGGTGCAATCGTGTACGGAAAAACACAGTCATCGACACAAAGGCAACCAGCACAACCTGTACCGCAGCCATCACAAGAATTTTGTAACCTTAATACAAGAGAGAAATAAAATGGACTACAGTGGGTTCAGTATTACGAACCTGCGAAGTCTTAAACACATAGACAAAAGAGTTACGCCTGAAAAGCAGAATTTCCCTGGCAAATGATGTCTTGAATAGCTCCCATTTGCTTATAGCATATCTATCATACACAAGTGCTGCCTTATGCGCCTTCTCTTTGTCAAAGGGACATGAAAGTTGTTGGCTCAAGGCATGGCCAACATGAAATTCCTTAAATTTCGCAGCAAAATCGCTCACAGGAACATAACGGTATGGCTTTCGCTTGTCAGACCAGTACTGCTCCTGATCTTTGAGAGATGTCACCTGAAGTCACACACTCTAGTTAATTGTGTGTTTGTTTGTACTCCAAAAAGTTTGTTGTACTTTGGAAAGTCTGAAAATATACCTCTTGCAAAAAGTCAGCAGCACCCTTCCTATCTGGGCACTTGAAGCCACAACTCTCGAAGAAACTTAATATATGATCTCGAGGCCCATGGTAAACAACTTGTCCCTCAGAAAGCAACAGTATGTCATCAAAAAGGTTGTAAGTCTCTGGAGCTGGTTGAAGCAATGATATTACTATTGTAGATTCCAGTATATGCACAAAGTGTTGAAGACATTTGACAATCTGATATGTGGTGGAACTGTCCAGTCCAGTTGATATCTCATCCATAAATAATGTCTTCGTCGGTCCCACAATCATCTCACCTTCAAAGCAAAAGATTAGGCGATCTTACATAACACTCCACTTTCGTGCAACAATATTATGTCTTACCAGTTGTGACACGTTTTTTCTGCCCACCAGAAATTCCCCTCATCATGGCATTTCCAACCATTGTATCAGCACATATATCAATCCCAAGAAGCTGCAAAATGGTTATCCTTAAGAACTTTGAAATAGATTTCTTGCATAAAAGACTCTCCCCAATGAAACATACCTTCAATATATAATCTGTGACAACCTGGTACTGAACTTCTTCCATTGCAGTAGCCTGTGAAGAAAAAACATGTTATGCATATACAAAATATAATCTTGAGTAGCAGAAAAGTTATTCAGAAATGGAAATACCTTCATATAAAGATCAACATCAGCCTCAGGAACAATACCAGCAGCCTTTTCTCTCTTTGTTAGCTCCGAAAGTAATTCTGCAATAGGGTCATTTAGGTCCATTGTCAAATCTTCTGGAGCTATTGATAGAGAAGGATAATCAACTGAATTATATTTTACCATATCTTGTCCCAACTCCCTGAAATCGCGCAGAATACTCTAGTGTTTCTCGTACAGTCATTTCGCCAGTGTGCAAATCGTGTTGACTGATATATGCAGATGTTTTCTGGGGGACAAACTCATGGAGCTCGTACCCGTTGTAAGTTATTTTCCCTGTAACCTGTATTGAAAGAGCAATTGCTGTCAGACACCTGTGGTTCCATACCCACCACTTAAAGTATAATCTGCGTCCTCACTTTAAGACTTTCGTCCAACTTATTAGCAAGTGCCAGAAGCAGAGTGGTTTTGCCTGCACCTGGTGGACCAAGCAGAAGAGTCATCCTGAATAGAGACAGAGAATGTGAGTTTGCAAAGAAGGAAAACCAGAGATGGAGAGAAAGGGATGGCAAAGACAAACCTTCCAGGTTTTATGATTCCACTAACATCTTTAAGAATTGTCAGGGTTGCCTTCTTTGAGCCTGCAAGCCCACACAATCCTAAAAGGCTCTGCAATTTAAACATTTCAAATATGAGTTCGTCCTATAAACCAACACACCCATTCGTGAATTGCTTACATCAAGAATATTTCTGGAAGTATTAAGAAGAGTTGGAAGAGCTCGGCTTCCCACAAAGCATTCTGCTTCTATGTTGAGGTGCTCATATCTTACTTCAACAGTTGGAACTTCAATTCCAACCCTGTAAATGTTTAAACAATAAGTATAAGCATATTGAGGCTCAAATTCATGCATTTTAACGAGGTAAATCTAGATCATGCTTAGTAGCAGTAGTAAATGATAAAGTTGCTAAGTATGAGCATATGAGCCTGAGAACGTCCTTAGAAGCAGCATATGTACACTAACAAGAAGCAAATATCACGCCAAAACGGCAGTAAATCCTTATAGATAATTGTAGACCATCTGAAGTAAGCATCTGAGGATGGAAATCCTCCATATGCAGCAGTTGTTCGGATCTATATATGACCACAAAGCATTTTAAGCAGTTAAATCTTTGGCACCATACCTGTCCATGCGGTTGCGGAGTTTCCGCAGCAATCTTTCATTGTCCTCTTCGGTCACTTGGATGAGCTTGTCTATGAGAGCTTGCCTTTCAGTTATGTCAATATTTGTAACATCAACTTCCTGGCGAGTAACTCTTCCTCCGACAGTCTGGCTTCTAAGAATAGCAGTACGCATACGATCATATGTTGGCAGCCTCTCAAGAGCTGCCCACATAAGAGCTTCTTCATCATCTTCTGCTGATGGACCTTGCGAGCCGCGAGCAGATTTTGTGAACACATTGTCCGACGCAACCCAATTTCGTACACTGCCGCTTCGGAGACTGCCACTCCGCAGACTCCCCTGCCTTAGACTACCTCTAGAACTACCAAACGCTTCAAGAGATTGAAGATTTAAGGGTGCCGCCATTTTGTGGCCAATCCAGAGCTCTGTTTTCCTTTGCTACACTCTCAATTTTGAACTTGGGTTCTTCTACAATGCGATTTGCGATTTTGACCAATGCTGGAAAGTAGCTGTTCTGGGCAAAGCTCTGTTGCTATATCCAGATGAAGAAATCCTATCTATACAACTTCAGACGAGATTTAGCTGCCCAAATAGTTGCCCTTTAAGCTAAGAGCTCTGTTATTCATCAGGCGAATATAATGGGCGCCTGAGACATGCAATGATCTGAGCTTCCAGAAGCAAATATATATAAAGCCGGCATTCAAACTATGGAAGGGGAATGGAAGGATCGGATTGTGAAGAAAACCATGCTTTCAATGTGCTGCCATTCAAAGAAATGGGCTGCAGAAGGCTGCAGAACCGAATGGCTTCAGATTCGACCCATAGTCTACTTATAGGAAGGAGCAGTCAATTTAGAACATAGACTAGAAATTGAACTCTTTGCCGGAAGGGGGGCGGCTGCTTCGTGCAGAGGAGCCCATTTTGAAGCAGGAAAAAGATTAGAGCCGTGATGCATGAGACTGCCGGATGAAGAGGAAGACTCCTAGTCCAATACGGCAACGATTTTTCTTTGTTTAAGGCCCTGTGGCAGACTGTTATCTTAATCGAAAAGATCATTGTCGCTTGCCTGCAGCCCTGCCCCACACCTACAGTGATCTACAGTGCCTCTCTGCTCTGTTCGTGGGCTGGCATAGCTAGATACCGGAAGAAACCAACGGCCGCAATTTTTCTCATGCCGTTTTCTTCGTCATCTTAGCCGTCCATTTTGTCCCTGGAATATCACCCTAAATATTAAATTATTTAATTTGAAAGCTAGGGGTTTGACGATTCGCCATCCGCTTGTCTAATTTGGAATGGAAAATTGGGGACCCAATTTTTTGCATAAAGTAGTTATAAGTTAGACACCACATTTTTCGGCCAAATATATCTCCCAAACAATATTTTTCATTCTTTTCTTGTTTTTTCTTGTACCCGTCCATAGACCAATTGGCTTCCGCGAACCATAAAAATATTATTCTATTCTATTTTATTCTATTCTCCTGGTTCAATTTAATTCATCAATGAAAAAAAAGCTAATATTTGTATGATTAGGTATCACAAAAGACACTAGCATGAATATGAATTATCTTTCTGGCTTAGAATGGATGCCACCTTCCTTAGCATTTTGTGGAATGGGCACATGGAGTTGGGCCTAGCCGGTTCAGAATATCATATGCCATCTATCTGTACCTAAACATCACTATAATGGACCGGCCCCATGCCCTGCATGGGTTAAAATGATATACACAAGCATACCCACATGGTCACAGCAATGCAGTAATGCACTAATGTGTGTGTGTGTGTGTGTGTGTGAGAGAGATAGGTGTGAGAGAGAGAGATGAGATTTTGACCACAAATTCTTACCGCAACCCAACTCTATTCGTCGGGCAATTTAGCACGAGGATGGCAATCTTCTCGTGCTCGTGGTGCCCAATAATTCCTCCACTAGCACCTGAAACTCTAAGGTAATTTAAATGCTCCATGAACTCTAGAATTGAGTTCAACTCACAATGTATGGTCTATATTGATTGCGTATTAACTGAGAGTAGATGTTAGTATCTAGACAAAACAGACTAAGATTATCTAGAATAGATAAAGGACAAAGGGCTTTAACATCTTGCCATTGCTTCTTATTCTTCTTCAATGACATCAAGGGAAAAAAAAAAAAGTCGTATGTGCATCTCATGGTCTAAGTGGATGGTGGATGTCAACAAAGTCCTCCTTCTCCTCTTCGCTATTTATTAAATAAACAAAATTAGAAACTCATAGTTGATTGTCCAAGAATCTCCTCCTCAACTAGCTTCCATGTGAATGACAAAATGCCCAAGAACTACCATCTTTGATATATAAATTGTTGTGATAACAACATTAGCAAGAAGTCTTGACATGCAGAAAAACCAAAGTCCATGTACATTTGCCAAAAAATTGGTTGTAAAGCAAAGAAAACTGATTCAGCCACCTTGTTTGTCTTGTCCTACATAGAGGCTGCCACCCCATTCTATCATTAGCACATGGCAATTAGGTCTTCCATATTCCAACTAGTAAGAGCTTTTGAAGGGGTTTTATATAGATATTTAACTTCTTTGTTCCGCTTTTGCAATTTGTTACTAGACAAGACGACTATGTCACGTGTTGTACCACTCGCACACACATGCATATCTTGTATTTATCCTTACAATGGTTTTCTCACGTATGAGATCTATTTAAGAATATTCCATACCAGCTAAATTTCAATAGTATTTGTCTCAAATATTTATTAAGTCAAAAAAACTTCACACCACACTTAGTTAAACTTTTCCTAATCATTGTTGAAGTTTTTATAGTGCTTTGCATCGAGATTCTAATAGCTTTTAAAATGGCGAGTCGGGTCGGGTTGCCTCATGTCGTACCTACCCCTTGGGTCGCGGGGTAACCCCCCGTCTGGCCGGCACACCAACGCCAGCCTTCGTGCCTAACGCTGCCACTTAATGTCCCATTGCGCCATGTTGGCGCCATGTGCGTTTCAAATGGACGTGCACCTGAAGTCCGCTGGTCGTTGCCGGTTGATCCAGTTTGCTATCCATGTTGCCTGCTATCATGTGATTGGTGTCCCACATTTTGTAGCAGTGTTCCACACTCGTGCATGCGTAAAGACATCTGAGCATGCCAAATCGATTGCAAAAATTGAATGCGAGTTGCATGTGTTCGCGCCCAATTCGGCACTCGATTACTGGAACCGAATTCGAATACCCAGCTCCGGCTATGGCATCAATCAGGATAAAAGGCAGCCTCGGTTTGAAATTAACAAGCTCCTCGAAAGCGGATTGTAAAGAACACGACAGAATCCATTGTTTCGACCAGAAGGCGAGGGGATCCGGATGGTGAACCAAGCACTGGGGTGCCTTCTGCGAGGAAGAGAGTCACTACGCCCAGACGGAAGCATCGCACAGCACGGATTAGTGGTGTCGCCACTACAATGCCAAGGAAGCAACAAAGAAGAGGGAAATGGACCGAGGAATAGATGGAGGACATATTGGACGAGGTTAGCGAGTATGGCATGTCTATTAAGGAAGCATCTAGGAGGTCTGCCATCCCTGAATCCACAATAAGGGACTAGTTGTGTGGTAGGATAACACACAGTTAGGCAATCCACAAATTCTAACCACCCTTCAACAAAAAGAATAGTGGCTTGGGCACTAACTAGGGCAGAGCAGAGCATGGGGATCACACTATCGGCCGTTAAAGAGAGGGCTGCTAAAATGGCACAGGAAAAGGGTAACTGTAACTTATCCGGGGGTTCCTGGTAGCAAATGGTGGAAACTCTTCAAACAGAGGCACCCTGAAGTCTCCCTTAGAACCGCAGACATTAGACCTGGCCAGGGCCTGTGCAATGACACAAGAAAACTTGGATAATTTCTATGATGGCCTTGGGCAAATCTATAACCAATTCAAGTCTAACCTATCTAGGATATGGAATGCTCATGGGACTGGCATCCAGGCTGGGAAGGTAAAGGGAATGAAGATCATAGGCAGGAAAGGAGAAAGTAGGGTCAGTGGGTTTGTCATGAATGCAGGGAGTGGGTAACAATACTGGTGTGTGTTAATGCAGAAGGGTTTAGGATACCCAACATGTACATATTCAAGGGT